>JAMKCH010035111.1:0-38278 GCA_023653785.1 Ophioderma brevispina | reverse complement strand
TACGTTTTGACTGCCAAAGCACCAGGATCGATACCAAATTACCAACCTGCAGTCAAAAATAGATAACGATCGGACACTTTATTGTATTGGCGGCCATATTGAATTCATTGATTACGTGGTTACAGAATCATGTTAATTGGTCACGATGAATGTTTGAACAAGACAGGATGAAAAATCACAACTTTTGAGTGAACAAGAGATGAATGTTTTGTGTTGGTGGCCATTTTGATTTTTTGCGTTTTTACAAAAATGCTCAAGGTTGCTCGTCTGGCATCCGTCGGATTCAGAATCAGCATAAAAAACTGGTCTAGAAACCGTTAAAAACCATATCTAATAAAACAAGGTTGATATTAGGTATCAATGAATCTGTAGACTGGACTATCTCTTGTTCACTGAAAAGTTGGAATTTTTCAACCTGTTTCGTTAAAACATTCATTGTGACCAATTAAAGGTGGTTGTTCCGATTTATGTGTATTGTGTTCTCTACTTGATATGAGAGCCTGGTATTGTGTTCTCTACTTGATATGAGAGACTGGCACTGGATCAAGGCTGTCTGCTAAGAACCAACAAACGTGTTATTTTTTCACACTGTACTGCATAATTAACATTTATTCTCAATTATTTTGAACATTGTGTTTTTAGGGCTACCCTGTCTAGAGAAAGATTATATAATCAAATTAAAAAAAATGGTACACTGCCTGGTGGTCTGTTGTCCACACTAGCTGGATCCAGGTTCCTACTAGTCTAGACATAAAACCACAAACACCTGTTGTGGTCAGGTGCAGTGGTTGTGCTACTCAGAGCGACAGCCTTGATCCATTTGCTTTGTGGTTTTAATCTTCCCTGTACAAAACTCCTATCAAATTTTTGCAAATGCAGAAAAAGTCTGACAGACTGTACAAGGCACTCTGCCTGAGTTGAACTTATTGAACTCGCTAGTGGAAGCATGGAACATAGGCCAGGTGAAATTGGAGACCTCAAATTAGGTGTTTAATAGAGTGAATTCTTGCCATTTTTTAGGAGGAGGATATGCTCCACTATATGATATTATATCAGACGTGTGAACTGATAAATGAAGTTGGTAGAGCGCCTTGAACAAGGCTAGCCTGGCACTTGCACATACACCCCATCAAGTACCGTGGGAAACAAACTTGTGGTTTTGATGGTAGACGCAATAATGCATGTTGCAAAGCCCTATTCAATACTGTGCTAATAAAGTGGTTAACCACTAAAACGGCGGTTTTTTGTTTATATCTTGGGATTGAAATGGATTCGAGGGCTCGAATTTTAGGACGACAATGAGAAAAATACGGCCTTTCATCTGATATCAAAATCGATACTACTTCCGGGTAAATCAGGGGGGTCCCAAAGACGATCGGAACACACCCCTTTAACATATGATTCCATAATTGTTTCAATTATTATATTGATTGCTAAAGCATGGTATATATACCAAGTTACCATTCTATGGTCATAAGTAGATAAATATCAGATGCTTTGTTGTATTGGCGGCCATATTGAATCTCTTAATTAGATGGTTAACAAATCATATTTTAATTGGTCACAATGGATGTTTTGACTAGACAGGCAAAAAAAATACAACTTTTGAATAATTAACATATGAATTTTTAGTGTTTTGGTGGCCATTTTGAATTTTTGCGTTTCTTCGACAATGCTCAAGGTTCCGTCTGTCATCCATCGGATTCGGATCAGCAAGAAAACTGTCTAGAAAAAACGTTCGAAAAACATAAACAAAGGTCACATGGTCTGTAGCCTGGACTTGGTTTACAATATCGTACTATAGGTCACACCTTTGCAAGACTTCTGGAGGGATGTTACCGAGGAGGGGGGGGGCCTGACATAGAAAGAGGTTACGGCTATGTAGGCCCTTACGACCATTTATTTCGAGCCCTCTCCGGGTCCAATTTGAAGCATATTACTCTATAGGGTTCAACGTTGTAATATTTTGCATTATAATTCTTATCTCGTTAAGTTGTTTTAGTCCAAAAGAAAATTGAACGAGCATTTAGAGCTCAGACGTCAGATTGCCGGGAGACGGCGGTGTCGCCCGGGACGGGGGGGGGGTTCGGGGCGTTCTTAGTGGAAAAAGGGGGGTACGGGGAGTGCGGCCGAGAAGGGTTGCATTTTCAGCGATCTTGGCATATATGAATGCGTCACTTTTTCTTGGAAAAATTTGAGCATATGAAAGGGTTGCATTCTGTTGCAAGTGATTTCCAATGGTCAATTCAGGCATAAAGAATGTTTACAAACCACAATGTGAAAAATAGTGTGCTGCCAGAATTGCTCAAAATACATTTTAACAGTTAGTTTCTCTCAGCTTCTGGGGCTTCAACCAAAAAACCTCCACAAAAGCAGGTTATATTTTTGGGTAGCAAATCTGTCATTTTTGGTATATTTTCTGGGGGTAGTGGTGCTTGCAAAACACCCCAGCGCCACATCCCTTACCCCAACAAAGTGCGGGGGGGGGAAAAACCACCCCCCCCCCGGGGTGTGTAGCCCCCGGGACAGGGGTAAAGTTGCTATGGGCGTCAAATGTTTGACACTGCAATCTAATGTAATATAGTTAAAATGATGCTATCGGTAACCAGGAGTAAAACGTCATTGGGAACGCGTCTTCCTTCCAAGAATTTGGGAAAATATGATAAAGGTCCATTTGCTTTTGCAATTTCGGCATCGTCTTGTTATAATGGAAGGGGGTACAAAATACGTTGTAGGTTTCTATTGGGACGGGGAAAGGAAATGATAACCTTCTATTAAAGGGAAACCATCCTAGTAAAAATAAAAAGCATATGAATCAGAGTAGCGTTAATATTTTTTGATGAATATTTGTACCCCAAAGAAATTTGGTATTAACATCGTTGACTTTCTTGAATAAACAAATGACCTTTAAGCCTAGGTTCCCCAAATATTTGGAAAGGAAAGGCACCACACGCATTTTTTTGTGACCCCAATTGACTTTTTTACTTTTTCATAATTTTACAGCAAATGACAGGTTTGGAAGGAGCTTTTCAAACATTTGACCCCATAGTATCTTTACCCCTCTCCTGGGGATACACGCAGCAGCGGGTTTCCGCCAGACATTCATATTTGCCAAAGATATATTTTCTTGAATTTCCCGTATTCCTCTTTCTCGTTTTTTTTGGTTTGATCAAAACCGTGGGCGGACGGGTCTAATTGTTTAAAAAGAAATTCGTGTTTGGTTAGTTACATTCAACATCTGATCAATGAAATAACTTCTTTAAGCATTTTGTCAAAATCAGTTTAATTTCGTGGTATCCATGGCTCGTCCATCTCAATTACAAGGTAATTTCGTCTTTGGTCCCCCCTTTGGTCGCATAATTTCACTTTTAAGGCCACATGACTAAAAGCAAGGTCTTGTAACATTCATAATTGGTTTCTGTCTTGTCCTTTGTTATAGTATAATTCCCCCGCCTAAAACATCCGAACGATGGAAATGGCATCAACGTGCTCAAACTTTTGCTTTTCAAATGAAAACGCGCCAAGCCAGCGGGGATAATCTCTCAGAACTTCCACATCATTGCTTCGTATCAATGCATTACGGACACAGGCACTAAGACAACCACAAAATTAAGAGAACAAAAGTGAGAACGGCACAGAAAGAAAAGTATAATAACAATGTCAGAAAACAAATTATTGTGGGCATTTTTTGTTACAAGCTGGCACCATGTCAGGATCAAACTGCTCATATTAGGCCTATGATGCAAAAAGCGAAAAAGATGCTCGGATAAGGGACCAAGGTGGCGCACCCATGGGAGTACATAAATTCTTCCGAAACGAATAACTTTCAGTAAAAATACAGAAATCAGTTCTAGACGTGTGTTCTCACGTCTAGTATGTGCACACATTCTCGAGGAAACTGATTAATGGTGAACATCTAATTTTTGCCCTGAAAATCAGTGACTACGGGTGTATATACCATGATTCATTGACTCCAGCAAATAATGGGGGCGGCTATGATAAGTAAATCCGCTCGGTATGTAGAAGACCAAAAACACTTCACGATTCTTTTCATTCTTGAACTGACAGGTCATTGTTATTACCCATGACACTTAAAAGAGTGCAGGTGCTATACCATCACCCCGCCGATTTAGATAAAGCTTTTTTATGACGTGGACCAACAAATTACCCGTCATCTTTCACCGATAAATAAGTTAGAGGTTCTACTGTGTGTTCAATTTTTCGTTGAACCTATATTTCATCCTTTATTCGAAAGGAAAATAAGTGACAAACTAATGAGAAAAAAAATTGTTTGGCAAACTGTGACCTAACATCTGGTGCAGACTAAACCCGGAACATGCCGCGTAACCCCATTTTCTATGGCAATTTATTGATTTCGTAGCAGAATCGAATCATTCACCTATTGAAGTGCATGTGACCGGGGCCGAAACAAACTTTTAATTGAATAGAAAAGAGCTCCAATATTCATCTGGATTAAGCTATGGGTGTTGTTTTGCACCAAGATGTTAGGGTCATAGATGCCAATCAAACTTTCATTTCATGATTTTACTCATCTTGTGTCTTTTGAATAAATGATGAAATATACGATCAAAGTTATTAAACTACAGCAGAAGTTTTAGTTTTATTTTATTCGTGAAGAGGACTGTCAGCTTCATCTAAACAGGGCGGTGAAAACAATTCAAAAGCTTTTTTACAGTCATGGTAAAAACAATGGTTTTTGCAGTCCCAGAGAAACTGAATTCCGTTGTCCTAATCATCCTATTCATAACGGGCTTGATTTACCTTATCAATAGCACCCTTGATTTGCTGAGTCATGGACGTGGTGTACATCGCTTGGTCGCTGATATTCAGGGGAAAACCAAGAGATGCCATTTTAATTCATTTCACGAAAATGTGCACACTAGAAGTGAGAACAAGCTTAGAACTGATTTTTATAATTTTAGGACAATTGTATTAGAAAAATTATGTACTTGTAAGGGGTGCGTCGCCTTAGTAAACGCTATGAGATCTTGCCCGCTATCCTAATAGGGTATAGTTTTTCAATAAGAGTTGTTTGCCAAAATCAAATTTATTTTTTGGGCCAAAAAGATGATTTTGGCCAAAAATATGATTTTTGAGGATTTGGATGTATTGATATCTTCAAGACACCACTTTATCAGAAAATTACCACTTTTAAGTAATTGCGGACTATATTTACGTAGTTTTAAACCAAGTAAAGATAATTAAAATAAAGAAAAGAAAAATAAATCGCATTGCCAGAGCATTTAGCATTTAAAGTCCACCCTTTTATCAAAATATGTTTATTTGAATTATGAGGCACATCACATGTTTTAAAGTAGCACAAAAGCATCAAAAAAAAACCATTAACACAGTCTGTTTGACCTCCCTAAAGTTGTGAATGCTATTACTTTTAAGTAGAAAGTACAGTAGTGTGAGAACTTTTTTAAAGGGCAAATCTAGGATATGTTAAATGATTCTATATCATCGGAATGAAACATTCACATAGTGATTTTGGTCCGGAAAATTGGATTATCTGATTTCACTGTATTTGGTAGCTAGAAGACATGTAGTAGTTTTAGATGAAAGCAGTTTAACCAAAATAAATATGGGCTATATTTTAGTCATAATTAACTAATTAATGTAGTAACAAAAACAAAAGAAAGTAAAAGGCATGCCAAGCGCATTTAAGGTCAGTTTATCAAAAATATTGTTTATTTCAAATATTGAGGGGGGTGTTGTACATAAAATGTTAAAAGTAAGGACAAAATCATAAAAACACCATTAACACAGTTCTGTTTGACCTAAAGTGTGAATTCGTTTACTTTTAAAGAGAAATGAATAGTGTTAACTTAAAGGGGCAATCTAGGGTATGTACAATGATGGGGATATCATCGGATAAAATTGCACATGAGTGATTTTGTCCCGAAAATTGGATTTTCTGTTTCAATTGGATTTGGTTAGGCTATATATAGTCTAATTAACAAATTACCGTCAGTAAAAAACAAAGAAAATAAAAAACATGCCGAGCATTTAGGTCATTTCTCAACAATGATATGTTAAAGGGGGGTGGTGGTAGAGTACGCAAATTGCTGTTTAGTATCTGATGGAACATTTGTGGAGAAAGAAACAAAACAAGTGCTAGTTATTCCTTATAGCTTATTGAACAAAAATGTGTATAGTCAATATTTTGACTTAATGAGTACTATTTCTCTGCATATAGCCTGAGCAATGGCACATGGAGGCTTATGTGTTAAAGGGGGTCTGATAGGAGTTACGCAATCTTGCTGCTTAGTTATCTATGGAACATTTGTGGAGAAACTAAAACAAAGTGCTACTATTAACAACTGCTTGCCTATTTTTACAAAAAATTCAAAAAACGGTTCCAGCTGACAGGACTTTCATTGGAAGACCATAGGCAGCCATATAAATGGACCATGTGAAAAAATTGGCGGAATTATCGATTTCTTGCTGTTCCTCTCGTTCAAAAACAAAGCACATATTTGAGAGACACAAAAGAAACGATAAGAAAAAATGAGCAGTTTAAACTTCCAAAACACGGGTCTTTTGGTCCAAATAGACTGCATTGGGACATGTTCACCATGTTCTCAAAATGAAGTCGAAAAAAGAAGTTATAAAGACCTTTTTCAGAAGTAAATGCCAGGAATTATATTTTTCCTAGAATGCACCATTCCATCACATGGAAGCATAACTTGTTTTGCATAAAAAACTGTTCTCTTCAACGAGAAACACTTAGTTGCAAAAAAAAGGTGTTTAGCTATGGGGCAAAAAATTGCTCCCCCCCCAGAACTTGATGAAATATAGTTCCATTCATTGGAAAAGAAATGTATTTAAAAAACTTTAAAATTTGATTAAAATTTTCAAATGGATTCGATAGATATCGTGACGACATTCTTACGTTTTGGTTAGGAGAGGAAAACGAGTTAGATAATTCTCAGTCAAATTCAACTTCCTTACCCGACTCTGGAAATTCAAACATGACGTGGTCACAAACAGAAATTAATGTTCAGACTTAACTCGGTTTAAAGATGTTGGTCAGATTCATAACACGCGCGTTATAGATAAGAGTTTCAGTAATACCTTGATGACAACATTTCAATAATTCTTTAGAGATTCGTCCCACCCAAATTCATGCTTTCAGGGCATGATTAACGGGGAGGCTATCAGATGATATATTCGAAAATTCCAGTTCGGAAACAGGAATTGAGCAAAAACTTATTTCTCTATCTCAAAACTTCTCACAAGCGGATAATAAGAAACAAGACTATTACGCCCGTGCCTAGCAGACATATCAAAACAACAGAAGAAAGTTTACAGAAGATGTTTCGAAAAACACCAACGAAATTCCTCTCGTTTTCTGCACGCATTCACTTCCCACAAAAGTCAGTAATGCAAAACTTAAAAGGCACTCACAAGGAATTGGAATTTATTTCAAACAACCACATCTGTCGAAAATCTTTCCCTCGCCCCCCCCCTTATTGCTTTTAAGACGTACTCAAAACCTCGCAGAACGTCTTATCAGAGCAAAAGATAACTCTAAACCAAAAGTCAAACATATCTTGCATCCGAACGCGGCCAAATAGAGGATGCTAACTCTCAAAACCGGAATTTGCACCTTGTCTCCTACACTAGAAGATCTGATAGCTTTGGTGTAGAAGGAAACCTAATTTAATATTGCATTTTATTTTGATTTTTTCTACGGAAACTTTCTGATGATTGATGAAACTTTAGTTGGGCAAACTGTTTATTAAGTTACGAATGTAGGACCTGTAATTCATATTGTTATTTTAGACTATCTGATATAGGACCTAATAGAAACCATATAAAACACCACGCTACTGAGCACGCCATATGGATTCATTTAGGCCTTTTTCTATAAAAATTAAACAACGTACTAAGTAGGAGGCCTATGTCGGAAACTAATTAAATACATGACTTAAAGATAGACATTGTAGTATAAGTTGCAAAACTATGTTATTGCGTTCTGAATATAGGACCTGGAACTATCATATGTTATCAGTGACATAGGACTAATATGGGACCCATATAATGACCAGCTCACCCCGAGCACGATATTATGGGATCATTTTTTTTTTTTTTTTTTTTTTTTTTTTTTTTTTAAAATTAAATTAACAGTTACTAAATAGGGCCTATGTTCAGAACGAAATTAAATAATGCTTAAAGAAGCATTGTAATAGTTGAAACCAACAAAAACAAAGCTGTTGTACTTTCAATACTTTTCCTCATTATAATGAGCCAACCGGTTAACCTATACCACGGCACTCACCATAGTAAGAGTAAATCTAATTATACCCCGTGTTTGGCTTGATTCACCCACAGCAAATGATGTAGAAAAGAAATATGAAATTGAAAACATGTATGTTTGTGTATTAAATTAGCCTAAATTGGGTACATATCACAAATCAAGCCGAGCAGCAAAAATGTAGCTGAGAGATTAAACAAAAATACAATTTTAATTGGCTATAGTTAATCGAAAGGCGTCCTACAACAGCTTCTCATGAGTTCATTAAAACACTAAGGAATATCTCTGGTGTCATATCACATGCGGCCCAACGGGGAATTCTTATGAAAAAACCACACATAAGCCTCCAGTGCATGCTCAGCTATATGCAGAGAAAATAGTACTCTTTTAAGACAAAAATTATTTGGACCTATACATATTTTTCAATAATGTTTATAAGGAATAACTAGCACTGTTTGTTTCTCCACAAAATGTTCCATAAGAAAACAAACAGCAGATGGCGTAACTTCTATCACCCCCCTTACCTTAAACATTATGTTAATCGAAACGCATCCTACAACAAGCTTATCATGAGTTTCTTAAAACACTAAGGCTTCTGGTGTCTCTGTCTAATTCACATTCGGCCAACGGAGTTCTTATGAAAAACCACACATAACTCATGTGCATGCCTCAGCTATTGCAGAGAAAAAAAAAAAAAAAATAGTTAATCTTTAGCAAACTATTGGATATGTATACACATTTTTCAATAAGCTTATAAGGAATAACTAGCACTTGTTTTGTTTTCTCCACAAAATGTTCATAAGTTATAACTAACAGCAGATTGCGTAACTATCACCCCCCCTCCCCCTTTAACAAAATAAATGCGTTGAGGTCCAATAGGGTTTCGTATACATGGGAAAAAAACTATGTAGCTATTTTCAATTAAAAGTGACAGCATATATTTTTAGGTCAGTTCAAAACATTTTGTAAGAGTTTGATGATGTTTTTGTGCTTACTTAAAACATTTTGTAAAATCATTGGTTCATATACGTTAGCTGAGAAAGGACCTTAAATGCTCTGGAAAGCTTTTATTTTCCTTTGTTTTTTACTACATTAAATTGTAATTATGGCATTTTTTTTATTTTTTTTATTTTTTTTATTTTTAAAATCCTTATCTAAAACTACATTGTCTTCTATTTACCAAAAATACAGTTGAAAATAAAAAATCAATTTTCGGACCAAAACCACTATGTGAATGTTCATCCGATGATATCGCAATCATTGTAACATATACTAGATTGCCCCCCTTTAAAGGTATCACTACTGTAATTTCTACTTAAAAGTAAAATCATTCACCCAACGTTAGTCAAATAGAACTGTGTTAATGTGTTTTTGATGCTTTTGTGCGACTTTAAACATGTTATGTGCATCATAAGTTCAGATACACATATTTTGAGAAAAAGACCTTAAATGCTCTGGAATGCTTTGATTTCTTTATATTAATTATCTTAATTTGTTACTTTAAGACCCAGGAAATATATCTCTCTTAATTCCTTAGATTATTTTTAAGTATAGGTTGACTGGAATAGTGACAAACACTTTTGGGATTTAAAAACATTCCTTTAGATTCAACTATAATTCTTTAAATGATTTAAAACATTTTTAAACTCATTTAAAGGTTTATTTTTCAAATCAAAAGGACGTTTTTAAGTACGCCTTTCACGGATTAATTTTTAAGTCCAAGAAAGGTTTTGTCACTAATTCCCGTCTCGTTAGACTAAAAATAAGTATAAGGATAAAGAGAGTAGGCAAAATTACTAAAAGTGGTAATTTTCTGATTAAAGTTTTTGAGATATCAAATACATCAAATCCAAAAAATCATATTTTTGGGCAAAAAATCATCTTTTTTGCCCAAAAGAAGGCCAAAAAAATAAATTTTGTAATTTTTGGCAAAAATCTTTGAGAAACTATTACATATTGACCGATGATGACATGGTGCCAGCTTTGTAACAAACATGCCCACATACATTTTTTTTATGAACAAACATTTATGATACTTGGATGGCTGTCGGTCCTGGCTTTATTTATTATATTCACCTACATACCTTTTCTAATACCAGTAAGTTATAGCGGTAGAGTTTTAGCGGGGAGGATTATCCCAAGCACAAAAAAAATACAGACAGGTAAGAAAATCATTAAAAGAAATTTTGATTTAGACCCAAAAGAGTGAAAGGGAATGAAAGTGAACTTGGAGTTGCAAAGTAAAATGAGTGAACTAAAGATAAAAAAAGGCGGACGGAAAGAGAAAGAGATGAAAGAAAGGTGGAAAATGAGCTGAAAAAAAAAAAAAACGATGATACACATTTGTTAATGTTACACAATCTCTTAAGCCGGTACTCTTCTCCAGGTTGGTGCTAGGCATAACAACACCACTGAGCTAAATGAACAAAGACGAAAGAGCTTTTGTACATTCAGGTGATGGGCTCTGGATACGACGAAATTAAACTTGATTTGACGAAAATGCATGAAGAATTAAAAGTTTTAATTTTATGATAAAATGTGAAAAGACGAAATGGTTTTTTTAAAACAACAAACGCACATATTTCCATTTTCTTGGGACCGAAAAAAAAACGAGAATAAAAAAATGCAAACTGTTTTTTTTAAAAACTAACTTGGAAAAACCCATAGTCAGTTCTTATTAAGGGTTCCCTTGGGACAATTTATACTAGGAAGCTAAGCTACTTTTGAAGGCAATTTCAGTTCCAAAGCCTGCAAAATCTAACTTCAGTACCCAATGCCCTACTTCGAAAGACAAAATCATAGTTCGGGCCGCACATCCCAACTGAAAAAGGTGACACCCACCCCCCCATGTTCCTCTCTTTGGGCGTTTGTATCATCTTAATTGGTGCAAATGGCCCGTGTAAAGTTGAAATGAGAGATTTTGAGGCACCCAATATTGGTCATAATAGTAATTCATAGACATCAATATATTTCTTGTATTTGACTACAGAAATGTCCTAAAAGAGAAAAAAGGTGGAATTTTGGTGTGCTTATAATATTTCAATGTTAAACGTATTTGACATCCTATAACGAAATTAGAAATTTCACATTTTTGTACCAAAGAAAACATTTCTCAGCTTGTCCTTCAGTGGGATATTTGTATGGAAAGCTTTACATCAGGGGCAAAAATCAGAGACAACGCTCAATGTGAAATCTCGTGCACCTCCACGTTCGATCTTTAGGGGTTGGAGTTATTTCATTCAAACCTCACACTGATATAGGGTGGAACTTCAATGTCTTTTTTAAAAGTGGTTGTACCAATTTTGCGGCACGTCCTTTTGCATGTATAACTTATTTCCCATACGGTTATGTCATTGATTAATCTCCAACTTGACGTGCTGGGAATTTAGTGCTGAATTCTTTATCGTTTTGCTTAGATCTTCTTGAATGATTTGGTTGTAGATATCCTCAAGGTCTCAGTGCGGTTGATGTTTCCTCTCGCCGCTTTCGAGAGGTGGGTTATTTGACACTTTTAATGTACAGCTCTAATGTTATCTCTGTCTTGCTTATAGGATCATGAGAAGGAAACCTGCTTTATGGCTCTCTTCTTGATGTGATAATCATTGTGGCGCCGATCATTAGTGCTAATAAATCTGTCATTTCTTCTCATCATTAGCCGAGTCGCCAGTACTTTTTTATTGGAAACAAAGCTGTATGTATTGTAATATTTGATAGGAGCCGATCGCCTGCATTTGGCATAGTTTGCATGCTTGCATTTTCTTTGTGTGAGATTATTTGCCTCTTCAATCGAAAAAAAAGGAGAGAAAAATTGATGTTCGATACACACATCAGAATTATTTTTAGAAAATGAAAAAAAAACTTAGCAGCTTCAATTCTTCGGAATATCAATTTCTGTTGCAAAAAAAGGTAGAAAGAATTTATGTAAGGTTTTTCCTTTGAAGTCTTTCTAATTTTTTATATTTTTAAAATACAAACATAAGTCGCGAAAAAGCTTGTTAATACGTTATCCTTCACAAAGACAGGTGCTAGTTGGTGAAAACTAATCTACAAATATGATGTGCATCTTATTTCAAGGCAAAAAATAATTGCGGTTATTGTAGTTTTCTTCAGATCACAATGATTTAGTAAAGGTCTAAGAACTGGGAACATTTTTAAAAATCGACCATTTAAGGCTGTGTATTACGTTAGCCAAATTCTCAGCAAACAAAATAATATAAGCTATTTAATACTGGACCAGAGTGTCCAGACACTCATGTCCCGACCACAAAAATTATGAAACTTTCATCAGATGCATTTAATCAATGGGAGATGTGAAAAAAAACAGTTGAAAATGTTTACTACTTATTTTGATAGTAGTCCAGCAGATAACCTGGGTTTCCATGCACTCCCTTAAAAATAAATTCTACATGAGTTTTTAGAATCTTTACGACATTTCCTTATTAAAAGAACTCTGATATACCAAAATCAATATTGTCCCAAGTGGTCCGTTTGGTGGCCATCTTTGGATCTAAACAGCTCAGTTATATAAAGTGGTTCGACGTTAGTTAATTGACAAAGTATCTCAAATGATTCCTCTCATCATAAGGAATCAGAAAATATATATACTTTGGCATATTTCCGATGTTCAGTTACAGATTTATGGGTGAAAATTGAAGGTCATTGAACTTTTGATTGGTCATTGTACAGGGGCCAAGTGCTCGGATCTTGGTGTTAAGTTGTTGGTAATATGAGCAATCCAGAAAAGTATAATTTATAATATCTAGTGAGTTTAGTTAGGTGGAAAAAAATCGGTGTAAAGTTACCCTCTTGTCAAATTTGCATTGTTTTGGAATAGACCAGTTAACATCCTACGTCACTTCTTTTGTTGCCTGCGAATCCATGTCTGCGAATCGTTATGGCCCATAGTATTTAAACTGTAACAGATACAATTGCCCAGTGTTTAACAGTCAGGCCGGCATATTTCAAGATACCAGGCCCTAACATGTTTACAAACATTGCTGTTAACTGGTCTATACTCGTCTCTTTCCTAAACAAAAACAAAAAAAAAAACCGAACGATCCTAAATCTTGGAAACTGTACATTTCCAGATTGCTCATGCACATACCAACAATTTGACACCAATTTTGTTAAGATTGAAGCATTTAGAACATTTGGCCCCCTGTACAATGACCAGGCTGATGACCAATCAAAAGTCTATCGACCTTTAACACATTTTCACCCACATATCTGTAACTGAACATCACAGATATGCCAAACTGTATTTTCTGATTCCTTATGATGGGACGAATCATTTCAGATATACTTTTCAACTATATATTGAACCAATTTTTTAGCTTTGTACGGTTAATCCCTCTTAATCCATGATGGCCGCCAAACGGACCCCGTGGGACAATATTTGACTTTGGTAACATCAGAATCTTACGAAAAATCATGTTATTTAAGACGATGAGACGAATCATTTGAGATATCATGATGCACGGGAACCCATATAATCTGCATGCAAGATTAATTGTTCAGTACGTTATCGTTTATTACGTTGAATGAATGTGTTTTATTTATATCAACTACAATTTGGTGTTGGGATGATATGGTTTGAATTAAATGTATCTTTATATTACAAAAATAAGTAGAAGGTATTTTAATATTTCTTGATTATGAGGACTAACTTTCAGGCAAAATTCAATCCTCGAGGATAACGTAATAAACTAAACAAATAGGAGCATATTTCTTGTTCAATTAACTACTCAAACTTTAACTTCGTACGAATAAAAATTGTTCCCAGCATTGTTGCTTTAAAATTTTGATAACGTAATAACCCCCATTCTTTTGCTGTACCCAATGTTTGTGCGCATACTGTGCAGAAACGTGTTTTTGGCAAGATTATTTTTCCCTTATTGGTATTGAATATTTAAATGTTTAGAACATAAAACATGCAATTTTGAGATTTTTTTGGGTACGTCTTGTCTTCAAACTGCACTATTTTCATGAAAGTCGTCCGTATTGCCCAACTCATAATGTCCTCACTTATCTCAGCTGTCACAATTCTGTGGGCATGATCCCACGCTATAGCGATGGTTTGTAACATTGCTTTCTGGTTCATAATAGCTCATAACCACTGTTCCTTATTTATTTAGTTATACTTGATCCTACAGGACTGGTGTAAGTCTACACCCTTGCCATCTTTCTTTTGAAAAATGAGTGTCTGAAGTGATAAATTCTTCTCTATGGTGCTACTGTATTTGGTCTCTTTGGTATAACCTATATCATAAAGTTGTTAAAATAAACGGAAATAACAAATGAACTACACCTAATAGAATGGTACCATTTTGTAAACTTACAAAATTATGCTTGAAATTCTGCAAGCGCGAAACGCGTTCTTATACGTAAATCAAAGGACCGTCTGGACTATAAAGTTACGGAATTGCACGAGCCTTTGTAGCTCTTTGTTATGGATAGTCTTATATATAGCCAAATACAAGAAGTCCAAATGCAAACTTATAGCCTTAAATTGTCGTAAGAGCTATGGGGAAAGAGAACACATTCTGTCCATTTGGATGGCAAACTAGTATGAAATCCAACTGCTATCAACCGCTTTGATTTGCCGTGCACATGCAATCGCAAACCAGCTTATCTCGAGATTAAAGCTGAACTCAAACACGCCTCACTCTGGTATAGGGAGTTACAAAGCTAACCCTAAATAACGTCTCTTATAGGGTTAACCGAGCTTATCTAAAGGGAAGGAAACCTTATCTCAGTTATAGATACAGCTTTGTTAACATGGTTAAGGGACGCACCATTAGACTTTCAAGGGGTGGGGTATTGGAAGTTTGGGGGTGAGGAGAACGTTTTTTTTCGTGGCTTTTGGCAGGCAGGTTTTTTTCTCCAAGTTCATGGGCTGGATTTTTTTTGTGCCATATTGAGGATGGTTTATCCAGGTGCGGGCTAAGGTTTTTTTTTTTTTAATGGAAAGAGGGGAAGGTTTTTTTTTTTGCTCATATGGTGGGTTGATTGAAGTTTTTTTTTAGAAAACTCCAAACCCCCCCCCCTTGAAAGTCAAATGTTGTGTCCCATAACTGTCTAGTCTATATAGCAGATTCATGGGTTCCGTGCACCCCTAAACTAAATTCTAAACATGAATTTTGAATCTCTAGGACCTTTCCTTAAAGGAATTTTGTTGTTACCAAATCACTATTGTCCCACGGGGTCCGTTGGCGGCACTAAATAAAGGGACCCAGTATATATAAAGTGGTTCGATTTAGTTAAAAGATGTGTAAAAAATTATGTAAGAAAAATGTAATTGGCAATTGTGATGCTAGGACCGAAGATATGGGTGAAAATGTGATAAAGGTCATTGAAATTGTTGTTTGTTACGGGGGCAAACTTTCAAAATGCATGAATCTTGAATCCAAAGGTATTTGCAATTTCTAGGATGTTTAGTTTGTGGAAGTAAATGCGGTTTGGTAAAGTCCTTCTGGTCCAAATTTGCATTGTTTTGTATGGGAATTAGGAACAAGTCGTCATAAAAAATAAACCACAACTGAAGATCCTAAATCATGGAAACTGTACATTTTCAGATTGCTCATGCTCATAGCAAAAATTTGACACCAATTTTATCAAGAGTGAAGCATTTTGAAAATTTGACCACCTGTACAAAGACCAATCAAAAGTTCATGACCTTTTATGAAATGACCTTTATCACATGTTCACCCATATCTCGGTAACTATATAAACATATCACAAATTGCCAAATTACATATTTTCTGATTCCGTATGATGAGACGAATCATTTGAGATACTTTTCAACTAAATCGAACCACTTTTTATAACCGATCTCTTTAGATTCAAGGTGACCGCCAAACGGACCCCATGGGACAATATTTGATTTTGGTAACATCAAAATTCTTTAAGGAGATGTCCAAGAGATTCCAAAAATCATGTTAGAATTTAGTTTTAAGGGGTGCATGGGAACGCATGAGATCTGCTAGACTATTCAGACAAGGACCGTTATTTGGGGCTCAGCTTTGTTATCGCCAGTTACCAGAGCTATAGGGCTCCTTATTTCAAGATGAGGAAGTTAAGGGAGGGGTATGGGGTCTGAAGCAGTGAACTTTGAAGTGATTTTTCTTAATTTTCCTAAATAGTGGTATGTACACGTTACACATATTGTAGCCCTTGTCACAGTTTTAAAATTCATGTCAATTTTTGCTCTGGTTGCCATGGTAACCACGTAAGGCCTCTGATTGGCTAAACACTAGAACGAACGTAACTAAATAACTAAACAAGCCACTGGGACGAACTTGGGTGGCATGTGCAGGGGGTAAATACGCAGTGAACCATAAAGCCGGATTTTTGATACTGTTGCCATGGCAACCGGCAATCGACCAATCACATAATTTCATGGCGTAATTTGAATTTGGAACACAATTTTGAAAATTGGGCTTCATGGTTCACTAGCATATGTGCTGAATATGTGTGCCAAATTTCATGTGCATAGCATGTAGCGTTCTCTAGTTATGTTCATTTTCGTTTTGGTTGTTTGCGTATTTTAACGAAAGAGTTATAGACCTCGAAACATTTAGACAAAATTGAGGGCGCTTTTGGTGTGAAATATGGATTTTTTTAAAATTTCATTTTATACTGAATTATCATAATTATTAATTAAAGAATCATCGAAATCGGTGCATCCATTGTCCTGTAATTAATTTTTAAAATAATTTTCTTAAAGATCGCAGGGTGAGAAGGAAAACAATTAAAATACACTAAAAAATTCACAATTAACCAGTACATTTATTACTTTAAATTATGGACAAAAACATGAGTATTATTTCTTGGACTTAGCCAAAATAAATGCGTGAAATGGCCGTATAATAATATCTTTTAAAATATATTCTTAAAATATTAACCCATTATTTAAATTGTAACATGATAAAGTATAGGAGACTGTGCGTTTTTGGAAAATTTCGCGGCGTTACCCCACTGACTTCACTTAATCAGCCATATCTCGGGAACAGAATGTTCCGATTGCGGATCGATAAAATGCATTTTGTAGATTACAATCTACACATTAACCATTTGCACTATCTCAGTTTCGTAAATGGAACAATTTTTTACCAAAGTCAGAACCCCCTACCCCTCCCCCCTTATCTCGATAGCGAAAGGATCACTGAGGTTCCATGTATCCCATCAGCTCTGCAAATCAGTAAGGAAAGAAACGTTGGAACGATATAAAGTATTTGTTTTGTCCAACTTCAATTTTGCCTACGCAATTTATAGCGGCATTAAACAGGGGGTGGGCTCTTATTGTACCTTATTTAATCTTTCCCTGCATGGCAAGCGACGTTAGTTTGAAAAAAAAAGTGCGCTTGGCCGGATTCGAACGGCGAACTAGAATATAGCACGACGTTCTTGCTAACTAAGCTATAAAGCCAGGGTTGGTAGAAAAGAGATAGATACTCTATTGTGTAGGTCGACAGGTGGTCCTTTGCTTTCCTAGGGATAGTATCAGAACGGTATATAGTTAAAATTTCCAGGGGTGGCTCTTGTCAATAAAATTTGCCAATGCTCTCATATGTTTCCAGCAAGTTCGACTAAATTGAATCGGTTTGAATCAATTAATTGACCATTGTGTTTAAGAAAAAGGTTTTGTCATGAAGGTACTAACCCTGATTTAAACGCTTCTATTAGATTTTGGCGGAATTATGCTTCAGGAGCATGTGCTCTGGAGCATGTTGTCTTGCGAGCATAAATAATTAGAAAAATATTAAATCTGATGTCAAATGCGACAGGGCATTATTTACTTGCTCTGGAACAAATATTGGAGAATATGTTTAAACGTGCAAACGAGGATATTTCAAAGACAGATGTCACTACAAATATGCAAATTCTGAGTTTTTTTTTCTGCACTGGTGTAAAGTCTTGCATCAAAAAATCCCATTGAAATGATTAAGCTGAGAAGAGTGTCTATGGTACAAAAATTGTGAAATGTCTAATTTCCTATGCTCCAGGGGCATAGGGCAAATAGCTCATGGGGCAGTGGTGTTGGACCTTATGGTCCAGGAGCATAATTTCGGGCACAAATCTCCATAGAAGCGGATTAAAAACCCGGCTGTTGTTTGTTTTGTAACGAAACTGAGAGCCCCCCCCCCCCGAGTGTCAGGCTAAAATAGCCATGTCAAGTTATCGTTAATGCACGCATGAGGTATTATAGTAGGCGTTGTGATTGAAACAGTGGCGTAACCAGTTTTTTTCAGCGGGGGCAAAGGCATATACTAAAATTGTAGTATAGTATATGACCTATGTAATCACTAATTTTTCAGGGGGGGGGGGCAAGATTCTTCACAGGGGGAGGAAAGCTGTCCCCTGCCCCCCCTCCCCCCCCGGTATACAGCCATGGGGGAAACTCACTATTTACACAGGGCATAGCGGGTCTGAGTCGCCGCTTGAAACAACAGGAAGATGGCTTTTCTCAATGTGTTGGCCGTGGAAAGAATGCATTCCAACCATACTGGTGCACATATTCACACACGTTCTATTGTTATACAAAATCCTTTTAAAGCAATATTAGCACATTTTTTTGAGGGGCGCCCCCAATTTAAAACAAATTTGGAGATTTTTACACGGTTGCATTGGTAACTGGCTAGGAAACTATACCTGTGAATTGGGTTTTTAGTTTAAGCTCGAAAAATGTCTATGGTCAAAAACGAAGGAAGGAATTTTGTACTAGAATAATTATATCGGGATCCCCGATATAATTCAACGGCTGATGAAAACGGCTTCAATGTTGAAATAGCGGGAAATAGCGACATGTCGTGTCTACGCTCATCCATTAGTTGTTTTGTAGTTCGGGCAAGTCAAGTTGAGGTTATTTTCTAGAGGTGGCACTATTTCATCATGGACGGACATAAACGTTTAGCATTTCCCGCTCTGCCGATAATTCCAATCTGGGATCACAATTCTAATTACAAAATCGCTTATTTGTGATAAATAAGCATTTTTTAGCATTCTCGTTCGCAGGTATAGTTTCCTAGACAATTACAACGGAACTGTGCAAAAAAAATATCAAAATTTGAAAATTGGGGGCGCGCTCTTCAAAAAATGTGCAAAAATTAAAAAAAAAAAAAAAAAAAAAAAAAAAAAAAAAAAAAAAATGGAACTTCCTGTGGTTTCAATCGGCGACTATTCAACGGTGCGGCAGTGTATGTGAGGTCAGTGGTGAAACTGTCAGTGTAATGTAAAATGCTTACAGGCGATATCGATAGATAACGCCACCCATTTCGATGAGCTACATGGACACACCGTAATCGAACGCGTGGGGCGGGGGTGGGGCTGAGGGGGGACGGCGGGGGGGAAGTTGACCCTTCTGGCTGAAAAAACCGGGACGATATGGACCAAAATAAGCATTTTTCATCCCTATTTTTCCGGGACTTTGACCAATTTCGTTTTTGTTTTGGGCATTATGAGCAAATTTGGCAATTTGCGCACACGCACGGCATTTTCAAATTCAGACTGAATTGGAGCAAAATCACCGGGACGACTTACGAATTTGCCCCCTCTGGCGGACGACTTGAGAATTTGCCCCCCTCGGGTCGCTACTCGGTAGCCCACTGGATGAGCTTATACCAAATTCAGCAGTGTGACGTATTGAACGGGGATGACGTAGCCCGTAAATTTTACGGCGCCACGTAAAACCGGTGTGGCAGGAGATCGATGGAAATACTCATTTCATATGCGGTATGCTCGGACCCCTTGATCGAATTGATATCCTTTGATTCCTTTTGCATCACTGGGTATGGCGCTGAAAAAAATAATGCGTGCAGTAAACAAAGGGGGGCACAAAGGACACTAAGTCACACACCTTTAAGAAATCAAAAACCAAAAATTGTGCTGAAGTTGTCCTCTCAGGAGAACCCTAAAAGGTTATCTGAAGAAGAAGAAAAAAAGTTCCCCAATTGATTTTTAATTTAAAAAAAAAAAAAAAAAAAAAAAAAAAAAAAAAAAAAAAAAAACACTTAAAAATACAATTATAAAAAAAAAAAAAAAAAAAAACGGTGATTACAAAAACCCGGGGGCGGGGTGTTTTGGTCCTATTATTAAGAACTTTTTCGATTCAATTTGAAAAACCTGCGGATTCAGATTTTCTAGAAGTTTTAAAACAGGGTTAGGGGACATTTGAAGAAACAAACGGGTCTTGAAGAACCGACGAAGAAAAACATTCTTGAAAGAACCGAAAATGTTCTACCATGTGCTGGGAAAGGTAAGTTACAATTGACTCTAAATTTAAGTTAGACCACAGCCGCAAAATGTTACTCAGTTATACATTTTTCGAACCCTTCAGCGTTATAGTAAGCAATGTTTTCACCTCAAAGTAAGAAACGGATATCTTTTTGCCAAACTGCTTTAAATGTAGAAAAAAAGAACACAAAATAGTGAACAACATGAAGCATTTGAGAGATTTGTCATACCGTCTCCCGTAAATAGACACACAGCGATGGTATCTCAAAATCTACACTAAGCAGCTCATTGTGGTTTACACCAGTACAGAATAAACAAAGATCAATAGGCCTAATTGTGGGATATGCGGAAGGGGTTGATTCAATTTGTTAATATATTCATTATAGGCATACCGTGTAAGAAAGTTTAAAACGGATATTAAGTGTCTCTTACAGGTATAATAATATGAAAAATAGACATGAGTCATAGATTACAGCTTCTACTATCATGATTATCCGAAAGAAACGTTAACATGTAATTTTGTTGCAGGTCAATATGTTATGTGATCATTTTAAATGAGTATTTGTACAGTGTACGTTTCCTTAACCAGTATTTGTCAGATATACACAAAACGGTATCCTAAACATGTTGGATAGGAACCGAAGGATCAAGACACGACCAGAGAAGTTCCAGCACTCCAAGGAGCAGTTTGATGTTGTTATAACAGTTGAGGAGAGAGTCTACGACCAAGTACTGGAAGGTAAAAAAAAAACACCAACTCACTCTCACAAACTCTGCATGTATGCATGGACCCCTTATATACGAGAATCTGCATTAGAATTTCGTAGCACTGGATTACATAAGTAAGGTTATTTTGTTTGACACACATTTCCAATTGAGGTTCCATGCGTTGGCAGCTCCAGGTTCCGATGGGAATGATGCATGATGGGAAGGGCTCCCGAACGGCTGTTCTCTCACCCACTGACCTCGTTTTGTGTTGTTTTTGTTTTGCAAGTTGTTTTTTTTTTATTTGCTGTCACTCGAAAACCTTACCTTTTCAAATAAATTTAAACTTTTTTTTAGAAAATCACTCGCCGATGAACGACTCCGTTTTGAACAATATTTCTGCGGGAATTTCAAAATCTCTAACATTTGAATATTTTCCATCAATTTTTTTGACATTTTTGTTTCAAAAATATACAAAATTACTATTTTGCATAAAAATTGAGCAAATCGTTTATTCTTGCTCATTGATTACCACCCTCTTTTCTCATTGAAAGTCTTCTTATAAAATCTATACTGAATTGCCCCTGCCAGTTTTGAGTCGCTGGCCAATCATCCGATCATCATCACTTCCAAAGATGAGCAGTCAGTAAAATATTAATGTATACAAATACATATATGGCGAATATAGAAGAAACCCGCCCGTACTTTTAAGGCAATCGTATAGCCGAATCAATTTTGATATCATTATGTTATTCGTCTTTGCAGATTTTAATAACAGAGAACAAGAGAGCCAAACACCCGTCCACGTTATCAATCTAGAAATCCAAGATAATCACGATGAAGCGACGCTAGGAGCTTTCCTAATTTACGAATTGTGCCAACTGGTAAGGAGTTTAATGAGTATTCTATTACCTCTGCTGCCCATTATTGGAAATGCTGTTTCATTATGATTGGTCCTTTTTACGGCCCCTTATTCTGCAATAAGGGTCGCGATGCATTTTCCGCATTCATTCAACGCTGTTTTCGGAATAGAATAGAAAGGAAAAAGGGGGGTTTGGCAGATTAATTTTATGGGCTCATAAGGTACCTCGGCCGGAACAAAAAAAATAAGGGACGAGGCGCAGCCGAGTCCATTATTTATTTTTTCCGCGACCCCTCGGACCATTATAATTCGCCTAAAGGAGACTGCAAATCCCCTTTATTTTTAAATACATTTCTGAGGAAACAACCTAATTTTGCCAGAGTCGTGGACTGCAGTAATTGTATCATATCAAGGCCCCATCCGCGTGCATTGGAAAGGACCAAACTCAAAATTGAATACTAGCCTATATCTTGAAAACATGAAAATAAACTCGTGTATGCAACAGATGTACATTTAAAGAAACATCCCGTTTACAGTATTTCCAAGTGATGCTATACATTTAAATAAATTTGCGCGCTGTTGTCCGGACCGCCAGCCCTATCATAGGGGCCACGATTCCAAAAGTTGCACACCCTTGCCGCATATAGGTTGAAGTCGCGGCTTCTATACATCGGCGCAGTCCTAGAAAACTTTACCTTCGAGGGTTGCGTCGGTGCTTGTCATTACCTAAAGAAATTTGTTACACTGATGCAGGTAAACTGTTAATTTATACACTTATAAAACAAAATTAGTAAAGTTTCTTTATTTCCGCTCTCCTTTATTTCAGCTTGAAAATGCTCAAGATCTTGAAGATGATCTCGACGACCTTCTACAGGAATTCGAACCTCGTGCGGAAAAGACATTCTGCATTCTGTCCTTTTTTTTATTAACGGCATTTGCGATCTGACATATGAACATATTAGAAAGTGTCTGTAAGACGCTATATTTTTTAATTACACTTGACTACGGATCTGAAAGGCAGTTGGGAGTTTAGAATTATGATTTAAAGAAAACTTTGTGATCTACGGGGGATTTATTTTAACAAACTTATATAGAATGAGAAAGAGGGAAACGATCATTGTAATCCTTGGACTGTAGATGACTTTCTGTGAACTCGAGAAAGGAAAAAGACCGACTTCTTGTAGTCCTTCTTGTTGGACTCTGTGTTGGACATAGTCATACCTTTACTTAGTTAAACCAATGTTTTTTTTATTCTCAGGTGTTCATTTAGAGCTTGGTGGTGCTGAATTCAAATCAGTAATGATATTGGATTCAAATTGAAAAAAACTGAACCTGTTTGAAAAGCCGATAGCCTAATATTAAAAAAAATAAACCCATGATCTATCGTGTTTTTGTAAAAGTAAAAAAGTGAGAAAACGAAATTTGGTACCGCGTCATTTTGGTAACCAATTACAGTATCACGCCCGCCGATTGTTGTTCACCTCTCGTCCTACTGAAAAGGCTTCTGATATAACGCAAGTGGTATGATCCTTATTTTAAATTTGATTAACATTAAACCATGAGACCATTCCTTCCACGGAAATTGAAGCGTTTTTTCAGTATTTAAAACCCAGACGCTTAATGTAACCTGGCCTTATAAAAACAGTTTAAGCTTATAACTCCATAGAGGGAAATTCGGAGAATAGCACAAACTATGATCATAAGAACAATTTGGTATGCAATTCACAATATTGGCCCACTTTTCAAACTTGACCCCTGTATAATTTTTTGCGACCCCCTATCTCGTTTAGCTTACCCCTTCAGAATGGCCGTCATACATTTTCGTGTATTTGGGTATGCTCTGGTATAAATGCCTCTTCCTTCCCCCCCCCCCCCTACCCCCAGGTATACCCGACCAACATGCCTGGCTCACCCACTTAAGCACATCTCTCGCTAGTCTCCACTTCACCCAGGTACGTGTAAATGGGAAGCTGTTAAGCATATACTGTGCGCCGTTTTAATTGGCTGCCGATTTTTCATATGTGAAAATTTGACATATCTAGCGGACAGCGGCGGTAATGTAAATGCGCATAAATCTAATACATTTTGTTTTCTGGTTCCATCTCCTAGGGGATTCCTGGAATCGCTGGTTCCATTTCTAAGGTGGTTCGTGGTATTTATTGGTTCCATCTTTTGGTGTTCCTGATGTCTGTTGGTTCAATTTCTTTCTTTGCCTTCCTGGTACATGCTGTCGCCCAATACCTGTGTCTGTAGGTTTCCATTCTTGGGTGGTCCCTAGTTTCTGCTTTTAAAAAAAAATGTTGGTCGTTTCATAAGCGGTATCTATTGCTCCATGTCATTTTAGCCCCAACTCGTCCTTTGTTTCTATATAGCTCGGCTCCCTTTCACTAATGTTCTACCTGAGATATAACTTTGAGTCAAAGTCAAGCCTGCTTCACTAGTTTGGTTAGTCAGATTCTTAAAACAATAATGATAAAATGGGGTGGATTTTTTTTTTTTCGCACAACACTCAAAGTTAACTATCTCGCTATGAATTTGAAAATGTGTTTAACGGTGTACATGGCTCGCACAATATTTATATACCACTCTTAAATCGACCCATATCCACCCAATTATATGTTAGTCAGAGAGAACGTTCATGTGACCGTACAGTTGAGTATATAAACACTTTTTTCTGAAAATGATAGATTAGGGTGTGTAGAATAAGAATCTGCCGGGTGCTACCTGGGCATCCTTGGGCGTTTTGAGAAATCCAAGATGGCATCACCATAAATCATAATTATCTATTCAACCCTATATTATCAAACTATGGAGTTACTAGATATACTAGGATCCAATGAACAAGTGTATGGCACTTGTATAAGTCATACTTAAAATTCGAAATGGAAGCCAAATCCAATAATTTTAAAATATGCCCTATAATAGCAAATACCGGCGATAAAATAGACATGAAGTACTTAGGTTATGTTGTTAGACACAATAAATGTATTTCTGATACTTTTAAAATTATAACATGACGTCAATCAATATGGCAGCCAAAAACGTGAACATCTTCAAAAAATATACTTGACACAAATTTATAAGAATCTTTGGTCCGAGAATAGTTTAAGAAAATGTTTTGTACTTGGTTTTAAGTGTACAGAGCTCTCTGAGTGTAATTATGTGGAGATGAGATATGATTTACGTCTATACTTAAAAGTTGTTTCGTTTTACCTTAATTATAACGATTTTTCGACTTTTACAGAGCAGAGGTAAATAATCTCAATTAAAGCAATATTGGCACATTTTTTGAAGAGCGCCCCCAATTTTCAAAATTTGATATTCTTGCAGAGTTACGTTGGTAATTGTCTAGGAAACTATACCTGCGAACGAGAATGCTAAAAAATGCGTATTTATCACAAAATAAGCGATTTTGTAATTAGAATGGGATCCCAGATTGGACTTAACGGCAGAGCTGGAAATGCTACGTTTATGTCCGTCCATGATGAAATAGTGCCACCTCGAGAAAATAACCTCTAACTTGACTTGCCCGAACTATTAAAACAACTAATGGATGAGCGTAGACACGTACATGGCGCTATTTCCCGGCTATTTCACATTGGAAGGCCGTTTCCAGCAGCCGTTGAATTATTATCGGGGATCCCCGATAATAATTATTCTAGTACAAAATTCCTTCGTTTGTGACACATAGACATTTTCGAGCTTAAGCATTCACAGGTATAGTTTACTAGCCAGTTACCAATGCAACCGTGTAAAAATCTCCAAATTTTTGAAAAATTGGGGGCGCCCTTCAAAAAAATGTGCTAATATTGCTTTAACAGACCAGCTCTTGCTATATAAATAACATTCAGAGATGTAACTTTTCCGGAAATTTCCGGATTTTGGGGCATAAATATTTTTTTTTTTTAATCCGAAAAAAAAAAACCATTTCTGAGATCAAAGTGTTAATGATAAAGGTAAAACTGCATCAAAAACCAAGTTTTAAGTACCAATTTACTTTAGAGAAGGGTTCTTGTACCCTAAAATCGCATAAGAAAATACGTTCCCTGGAGCTTCATCGGATGCTATACTATATACGCTAAAATTTGGCCTTGTATACCGTCGGTTCAAATTTTGGATTTTCAGGAAATGGGACTACTCCTCTGTTACTGTTTAGTTGATACCCTCTAAATTCACAAAGTATTGAGGAGTACTGGCCAACGTTACTTTTTTTTTAAAATCGTCACTCTGTAATTTAAAACTGATTTTGTTTGTGTTATGTGAGAAACCAATGTACATTCATTAAAGCCACTGTCAGCCTCAGGATGTAAACAAACGTAGTCCTCATTTTTGTCCAACTTAATATAATATTCTATGGAGATTGATATGTAATGTGACCTGCTAGAGATGTAAAGCTGAGAACAACGGTTTAAATACGGATGTGTTTGTTTTTTGTGCACAGATGTCGGTAACACAAACTTTATGACTTCATGAAATGGTAAAACAATTAAGAGTTTTTAACTTAAACGAGCTTGAAGAACGGTATAAAAAACCTCATGTGTATTACAAGAATTACGGTGAGAAAGCAGATATAGTCCGCTGGGAGCCATAGTCCGGGCTCCATAGACGATAACGGAATAAAGCGTGAAACTAATGTTGCGAAGAGTCAACTGAATCGAGTGCCCTATATTCTTTACCGTTCTGGACTATAATTATTTCACTTATTTCTCAGCTTTTCTACACCTGATCCAGAATTTTATAAGTTTGTTATTTTTCTGTATGAAGGCCTCGATTTGATCTTAAAAAAAAAAGCTATTTCACACAGTGATTAGTATATGGACAAGCATTAATTGGAAAAAAATATAAAAAACGCTTTTATTGGAATGTTGCGAAGTACCATAGACGTCTAAACGCGAACAGCCTGTCATGACCCACATATGACCTCGTCATCGGCCGTAATTCTTAAATACAAATTCAGAAATAGCATTTTGATTCTCATCTCCACTGTTTTTTGATAAAAAAATAATGCATATACTCAATTTTCAAAAAATCGGCGCTATTTTTTTTTAGTCAAGATTTGCTTTCACACGTGTTTACTATAAATGTCGAGTCTAAATTTGGATTCTTGCTTCCCGTCCTCGCCTAATTTGGGACTATTTCAAGTTGGCCTTAGAAGGTAAAATTGGTGTCATATGAATGAATTTCTGTCCGTTTATATAATTAGGATTCGACGAAGTCCGTTATTTTTATACAAAACACAATTGTAGGGAACTAATATGCTTTTCATGATTGATAGAACCTGAATTAATTTCAGGGGCTGTACCAAAAAAGTCCAATCCTGATCCATAAAATATTGCTGAAACAAATCGGAAAACCCAAAAAAGAGCTGAATTTTGATAATAAACAAATTTGACTGAGAAAAAAGATTTTGAAAGGTCTTTAGCTTCCTTTGAAGGGCAACAGAGTAATTAAGTAGCGTAGGCCATCTCCTCATATCCCCATAAACACCCGCAAAGGGGGGGGGGGTAGTACCTGCCAACCTAACCGCAACAGCGATTCAAAACGGCGTCAACATTTGGCGTAACCCGAGTGCTAGGTTTTTGTCTCGGCCTGATTTTGGTTCGCAGAGACTTAGTAATCACTTTTCCGTCCGTCCTGTCTGTCTTCATGCTGTCTGTCTTCTCTCCGTCCGTCCGTTTTCACATGCTTGTGTACGATTTATCTGGCGTTTTTCCGTAGGGCTGCGATGATGAACTTGGTGGAAGGAAATCGGGGTCCATGAGTTCTCGACCTGATTAAGATTTGGGCGTAAATATGCTATTAAGTATCTAATTTGCATAATTTACGAAAATTTTCCCGTAAGCTTGTGTCCAGAGTTTTATGGATTTCCGTAAGTCCTATGATTTGGTAACGTGGTGGAAGGGAGTGGGCTTGAGAGTTTCTCGAACTGATTAGATTTCGGGCGTATTTCGGGCAAAGTAAGTATGCAAATTAGCTAAGTATAGGCAACAAATCAGCGTAATTGCTATAATTTTGAAACGGTACATCGATACTTAAAATTCCTGTGCTGCATGAAAGCCTATCATGGGGCAGATCTTTTTGGCAATTTAAAGTGTGTGATATATTGCGGCTAGGGTATGCAATGAGCTAATTAAATATGCGTAATTAATGTTCTCTGACAACCGTAACATCGATAGCAAAATTCCTTCGCTGCATTAAAGAATACTATGCCATGCATTTTTTGTATGAAATCATAATTGGGTCAAAGTGGCATTTTGGGTGTAAAATAATTCTCATTACGTTGTCAAGTTGCATAATTTAAGGAAAACAAGCTTGTGTACACATTATCTAGAGTTCGTATGCAATTATGTAACTTGGTGTAAGGTAGTGGGTTGAAGAGTTCTCGACCGTATTAGATTTTGGGCGTATGTTGGGATATATTAAGTATGCATATGAGCTAATTATATGCCTAAAATTGCGGTAATTGCCTAGTATTTTTAAACGGTCACATCGGATCACAAAATTCCTTCACTGCATGAAACCTGTATCGTTGCGCATCTTTTTTGCCATTTGAAGTATGTTGATGTTTGCGGCTTAGGTAGCAATGAGCGAATTAAATAGGCATATGGCTGATCGCTGAACGTACATCGCATTGTCAAATTCCTTTGCTACATGAAAGCCTCGTCTGCCATACATCTTTTTGTGTGAAGCATAGTGTGGATCAAAGTGCATGTGGGCCAATTAAATGGCATTTTGTGATGGCATTGATCTAATTAAAGAGGCTAATTGCCATCGCTGAAACAGTACATTTGGATATGCAAAATTTTCTGTTACACTGGATCAGGTGGGTGTTGAGATGGGTAAGGGTGTTTGGAAAGGAGATGGTTGTTGGGATGGGGGTGGGGGTGTTGTGGGGTGTTGGCTCGGGGTGGGTTGGGGTGGAGGGTGGGATGTTTTGCGGGTTGTTGGGGAGGGGTCGGGTGTTGGGGGTGTGGGGCGGGGTCCGGTGTTGGGCGCTGGTGTTGGGTTTCGGTATTGAGGGCGCGTGGTCTGGGTTTTGGGGCGTGGCTGGGGTGTTTGTGGGGTTCGTGGGGCGGGGCTGGGTTTTGGGCGCGGGGTTGGATTTTGCAGGGTGTTGGGGAGGGGAGGGGTTTTGCTGGGGTGTTGGGGATGGGGTGCCCAGGTGTTGGGGCAGGGTGTTGGGGTGTGTTGCGGGTGTGGGGGACGGGGATGTTTGTTTGCGGGTTGTGGTGTGGTGGGGTGTTGCTGGTTTTGGGGAGGGGGTGGGGTCTGTGGGGTGTTGAAATGGGGTTGGTGTTGCAGGGTGTTGGGTATGGGGTGGGGTGCTGCGGGGTATTGGGATGGGGGTTTCAGGTGTTGGGCGGGTGGGGTGTTGGGGTAGGGGTGGGTTTTTGGCTTGGTTGACGAGATGGGTGGGTGTTGGCTGGGTGGTTGGGAGGGGATGAGTTGTTGTGGGTGTTGAGAGGGTAAGTGTCGCAGGGTGGATGGGTAGGGGATGAGAGTTTTGCGGGGTGTTGGGGAGGGGTGGGGTTTGCTGGGTGTTTGGGTGTTGCGGGGTTTTGGGGTAGGGTGGTAGTGTTGCTGGATATTTGGGAGGGGGTGGGGGGCTGCAGGTGTTGGGAGTGGTGGGTGCTGTTGGGGTGTTGGGGAGGGGTGGGGTTCTGCGGGGTGTGGGGAGGGGTGGTTGCGTGCTGGTATTGTGAGGTGGTTGCAGGGTGTTGGTGAGGGGTGGGGTGTTGCGGGGTGTTGGGGAGGGGGTTGGGTGTTCGCGTGTTGGCGAGAGGGTGGGGTGTTGCGGGGTGTTGGGGGTTTTGTTGTTTTGTTGTTGTGGGGTGTTTGGATAGGGGGTAAGGTGTTGCGGGTGAATGGGGGTAAGTGTTGCGGGGTGTTGGGAAGGGGTTGGGGTAGGCGGTTGTTGCGTTGTTGGGGTAGTGGTGGAGTTTTGCGGATATTGGGGAGGGGTGGGGTGCTGCAGGTTGTTGGGGAGGGTTTCTGTGGGTGTTGGGCAGGGGCGGGGGTGCTGCGGGGTGTTGGGGAGGGGGTGGGGTGCTGTGGGGTGTTGGGGAGGGGGTGGGGGTGTTGCAGGGTGTTTGGGGAGGGGGGGGTGGGTGGGTGTGGGAGCGGGTGGTCTGTCGGGGTGTTGGGGAGGGGAGTGGGGGCTGCGGGGTGTTGGGGAGGGGTGGGGTGCTGCGGGGATTGGGGATTGGGTTTCAGGTTGTGGGAGGGGTGGGTGGGTTGCGGGGTGTTGGGAGGGGTGGGGTGTTTGCGGGGTTTTGACGATAGGTTGGTGTGTTGCGGTGTTGGGGAGGGGGATGATGTGGTTGTGGGTGTTTGGAGAGGGGGTAGTGGTGTTGGGGTGGGTGGTACGGGGGTGCGGGGTGGTGGGGAAGGGGGTTGGTATGCGGGTGTTGCGGGTGTTGGGGTGGGGTGGAGTTTTGCGGGATATTGGTGAGGTTGGGGTGCTGCAGTGGTTTGGGGTTGGGTGATGTGGGGTGTTAGGGAGGGGTGGGGTTGCCTGCGGAGGTGTTGGGGAGGGGTGGGGTGCTGTGGGTGTTGGGGAGTTGTGTGGTGTTGCAGGTGTTTGGGGAGGGGTGGGGTGGGGTGTTGGGAGCGGTGGGTGTTGCGATGTTGTTGAGGCTTTGAGGTGGTGTGGGGGGTGAGTGTTGCGGTGTGTTGGTGAGGGGGTAAGGTGGTTGCGGGGGTGTTTGGATGGTTATGGTTGTTTGCAGGTGTTGGGGAGGGGGATGGTGTGTTGCAGTGTTGGGGGAGGGGTGGGGTGTTACGGTGTGTTTGGGGAGGGGGTTGGGTGTTGCGGGTGGTGTGGGGAGGTGTGGTGTTGCGGGGTATTGGGGAGAGGGTGGAGTGTTGCAGGGTATTTGGGAAGGGGTGGGTGAGGTGTTGCGGGTGTGGGGGATGGTGTGGCGGGTTTTTGGGGGAGAGGTGGGTTTGCGGGGTGTTTGGCATGGTGTTGGGGTGGGGGTGTTGCAGGTGTTTGGGGAGGGGGTGGGGTGTTGCGGATGTTGGGTAGGGGGTTGGTGTTGCGGGGTGTTGGGTGTCTGCAGGGTTTGGGGAGGGGGTGGGGTGTTGCGGGTGTTGGGTAAAAAAACGGGGTGTGTGGTGTTGCAGGTGTTGCCAGGTGTTGGGGAGGGGTGGGGTGGTTCGGGGTGTTGGGGAAGGCGCGTTGTGAGTGGGGGGGAGGGGGGGTGTTGCGGGTTTGGGTGTTGCAGGGTGTTGTTTGAGGGGGTGGGGTTTGTTGGGTGTTGGGTAGGTTGGTGGGTTTTGCAGGTGTTGGTTAAGGAGTGGGTGGGTGTTGTGGGGTGTTGTGTTAGGGGTTGGATGTTTTCGGGTGTTGGGGACGGGGGGTGTTGGGGATGGGGTGGGGCTTACGGGTGTTGGGAGGGGTGGGGTTTGGGGAGGGGTGGGGTTTGGGGTGAGGGTATATCTGCCATCCCCACCGTATCTGCTTGCACAACTTTTTTGGACCCCTGTATTTTTATCCATTGCAATCTTGTCTGCTGCTCTTTGTCTTACAGCGATACGCGAAAGCAGGCGAGACTTGTGTTCAGAACCGCCTTGATTTTCACATACTAATAACGGATAGGCGGTCGCTCTTTCGCATGTCGAACGATTACACACAGATTTGACAAGGCTAGGCTGGTCAAGTATTTAATCTAAATGACCGTATTGGAAATTAACAATCATTTGGCACGTTAATCCCTAAACCCGACGACGAATGTGAGTCATCATTTATCAATTATAATATACACGTTACTAATATGTATTTAAAAGTTCAAGAGGAATTTTGTATGTAACTGATGACGAGATTGCCATAGTAAAATGCCTAACAGTTCCACAAATTTACGGTTTGGAAATGCCCAATCGAGCATGTCGTTCCCCCCCCCCCGAATGTCGCTTGAATTTTGCTTTATTTTTGTATGCAACACATGCAAACCTGTGATTCCAGTGAGGCTAAATCCCTTTAAATGGGGTCAATTAACTCGATCTATTTCCCCTTGATAAGACACCCATTGATATAGGCCTATTATAAAAGATGAGTTTCTCATCTCTGTCTGTCCTGTCCCCCGGGTCTGTCCGTCCGGCCCCACGTTTCGTTGTGATTTGACCTATGGTGCTGGCACGTGCACGTGCACGTGTGTAAAGGATGTCCTGAGGGTTGTCGTCCTTTCAAAGTGACCGGTCCTACAGGTAAAGGTCATCTAGAGGTCAATTTGCGTGGGTAATGACCCCAGCAACTACCAAATTCGCCAAAAAGGTATCCTATGACCTGAGCACAGATCAATGCTGAGGCCTGAGGTCAAAGGTCGTACACGGGTTTACTGCGCTAATTGTACTCTCTAAATGTAAACGAGTGAACATTTTACTCTCAAGATGTTTTTACTTTAAAAGAGCAAATTTCTACTCAAAATGAGTGAAATCAGTCCAAAAGAGTGGATTTCCACTCGTTTGGGGAGCTAAACGAAGCACAACTCCTAAGGACAACACGAAAACGAGTGGAAATCCACTCTTTTTGGAGTGATTTTCACTAAGTTTGAGTGGAAATTCGCTCTTTTAAAGTACAATCCATTCATTTTAGAGTGGTTTACAAGGTTTCCAGTCTTCTGAGGAGTGACATTTTCACTCGTTTACATTTAGAGATACAATTACATTTCCATCGCATTAATTCTCGTGTCATACAATTGCGTTGCCATCTTACGTAGATAAAATATTGCTATCTTCGGTAGATAGCACTCATGATAGCTTCACTGTCAGGGACAATACAAAAAATAATTTACATTTATATGCACAATTTAAATATAATATTGCAAGTAGGGGGCCTACATAAAGGACATCGCCGAATAAGGAAAGGATGAGAAATTATGAATTTGAAACGTTCCGCATTATAAAGCGACATGCTCAAAATTTACCTTTTGCTGGTTTTCAAAAATCACTGCTTTACATAAATTTCCAAAAATTTGCTTTTATGTAAAATTATAATACAGGCTTCAATGGGTAGTTGAAATCTCCATATATACGAACCCTTTCCCGCCCATGGTAATACAGACAAAAACAATCTATTCTGAAGTGATTCCTTGCTTAGAACTGCATAAATTAAATAACGAGACTTCAAACTTATTGCAATAACAGCACATTTTTTGAGATTTTTCAAGAATCAAGATTTTTGCACAGTTGTGTTGGTAATTGTCTAGTAAACTATACCTGCGAGTGGTAATGCTCAAAAATGCGTATTTGTCATAAAAGAAGCGATTTTGTAATTAGAAGTGGGATCCGTGATTGTAATTTAATGGGGGAGCTGGAAACGAGAAATTTATGTCAGTCCATGATGAAATAGTCCCGAATATAGTGCCACCTCACGAAAATGACCTCTAACTTGACCCTCCTGAACCGACGGAACAGCTAATGGATGAGCGTAAACACGTACACGGCGCATTTTCCCGGCTATTTCATATTGAAGGACGTTTCCAGCAGCCGTTGAATTATTATCGGAGATCTCCGATATTAATTATTCTAATTACAAAATTTCTTATTTTGCGACACATAGAGAATGTTGAGCTCTAGATTTCACAGGTATTGTTAACTAGCCAATTACCAATGCAACTGTGCAAAATATGGGGCGCTCTTCCAAATATGTGCTCTTATTGCTTTAAATTATGTCAAAAGTACGGGCGGGTTGACTATAGATTTCTCAAAATACAAAGTGAAATTTCAGTTCACAAAACTCATGTACAAAACGCTATAGAGCATGTTTCACAGTAAAGTACTCATAGAGTTCCCAAAAACTTTAATCATGGATATTCTATTATCAGAAAAGAACATTAGAAAGTGAGTAACTTGATATTTAAATATTTGTTATTACTTAACTAAAAATAGTGTTTTAAATTTTGAGAAGTGTGTTTCTAGTTAAAAAAATAGGTTGCTAATGTTACTGTTATTAGACGGAAAAAGTTTCCAAAAAATGTCTGTCCAAAAATAGCAATGTTAGCAAAATCTTTAATCATTGATAAATTTGATATTTAACTATATGCCAATAAATATACATGTAGCAGAAAATAGTTTCTTGCATATCGCATCTCTCTCTGATAATATAATATCCATAGGGCTACTAAAACTTTATCATGTTTATTGCTAACGTTATTATTTTTGGACAGACCCATTGGACAGACAGTGTCCGTCCAATAATAGTAACATTAGCAAAACATTTTTTAATCTAGAAACACTTTTCAAGATACTTTTCAAAATGTAAAACACTTTTTGTATGTAATAATAGCATGTAGTCAAATACCAAATTACTAAATTTGTATTTTTTCTACCAAATAAAACAACAATATCCATGATGGGAACTCTATGGGTAATTTACTGTGATGAAACATACAGACAAGATCAGTCGGGAGCAGTTGTCTTCTCCACAAGGGGCGTGGCTTATCATCTAGTTTAATATTTTATCTGCAGGCGGTGGCGGCCAAGAAACATCACCAATTTTGGGGTTAAAATGTATGATATGACACTGCTTGGTATTATTTTACACCACATGTCGGTGTTGTTGTTGTCTGTTGTGAAAAAGGGTTAACATTTGCCTGTAATATCCTCATACTTTGATGGATTTAAACCAAACTGGGGTCACAGGTGCAACATGGCATCTCCCATTTGTTGATGAGGTCAAAGGTCACATACCAAGGTCAAAGGTCATGTGAGGTCAAGTTGTAAAATAGGCTGAAAATGTAAAATTGCATGAGCTCATTTGAAAAGTTGAAGTTCAATTGGAACCAAACTTGAATCATAGATGCAACATGGGATCCCTCATTTGTTGATGAGGTCAAAGGTCACATACCAAGGTCAAAGGTCATGTGAGGTCAAATTGTAACCAAACTTGATTTATGGAGTTTACATGCAACCCCTCATTTGTTTGAGGTCCAAGGTCACTACAATGTCAAGGTCATGTTAAGGCCTATCATCTCACATAACCGCTGACGGCGGCGACAAAAACAAAAGCGGTCCGAGGACCGGTATTTTTTTAAAAATGTCCTTAGTGCACTACCGATTTCTCTTAGAAGTGGAGCATTGACTTTTTTTGGGGGGGGGGGTGGTAAGGATCACCTGTGATTGGATTGGATAAGTAAAACCGGCGCACTCAATGATAGGATATTGCTTGCCAATTATTCGGTGACAGAGATGTCGAAAGTTCAAAGGTTGGCCGGTTAAAACCAGGCGGTTTAAACCGCCGTTTTTAAAGCCGGTTTAAACCTGTTTAAAACCGCCAGTTATGCCACCCCTATTTTGGCCAAAAAAAATAAAAAAATTAAAAAAATTAAAAAAATTAAAAAAATTTCAAAAAATTGTAATTGTTGTTGGTTTTGCAAATGTAATATAATCTGTAGAGGTCCGAATAAACAATTACAGAACAAAAGTTGGTTGAAAGTACAGTAACCACTTCTGGCTTATTTTAATTACATATAGTTAACATGATACATACTTTGATCTAGTACCATATTTAAAGGTGCAACGAGAGATTTTGGAGCACCTAAATATTAGAATAATCAATAATAGTAATTTTCATATAGAATTATACACGCAAAATTCTTGCTTTGTTATTTTTTGGGGGGGGGGGGGGGGGGGTTTTTTTTTTTTTTTTTTCTCTACAGAAATGTTCTTAAAAAAGATACAAAAAGGCGAGGTTGATTTCTTATATTCAATGTAAACAGAGGCTGAGTTTTCGTATTTGCGCCTATACGAAATTGAAATTTCACAATTTGTTTACTCAAGAAGCATGGCCTCAGCTTTAAAAACCTTTTTTCAGATTGGATATTTTTGATGAAAGCTTTACATCAGGCAAAATCATTACTTTCGATTGCTTTAGGGACCCCTGATATGTGAAATCTCTCTTGTTGCATTGCACTTTTAATAAAAATCAATGATTAACCTTAGATATATGGAAGCTGGACGGAAAATTCAAATAATAGCTTAAAATTCGATCTTAGGCGTAAATAAATTTCAAAACTAAATAGTAATAAATGAATAAAATATTGAAAAAAAGAAAGCAATCTGAGCAAGTACTCACATTTAGATTGAAGTGTAATTGTAAATCCACTGCTTGTATTTGAGTTCTGCTGCAGATCTTTGCAAGTTTTGAAAAATTGTTAGAGTGCACTTTTCCGTTTTATTTTTTTTTTCACAATGTTTTATCCTCTTTTTTGTGTCTTCTTGTATTGAACAAATAAAATAATGCAAGGTATGTTAATGACTATCTTAAGTTAAAGAGACACTTAATTTAATATGACGTACACTAAAATGATTTGCCTGATGACCTCAGACATTTCCTAGTTTTGGCCGGTTTAAACCAGTTTATGCCGGTTTAAACCAGGTTTAAACCGTTTCTGGCAAAAACCAGTTTTTGCCGGCATAAAGCCAACCCTGAAAAGGTTTGAGTCTTTGGGTGAGAAAAAGCCAATTGTCCATAAATAACGGCTTGGGTTTTCGATTGAAAAAGAAGATGACAAATTTGGGTTTTTAATTTAAAACTTTTTTTTTAAATTGAATTTCGAAACATTGGTTTTCGGTTTTGGTTTTCAACGTCTGAGAAAAAAAATTGGTTTTCAATTAAATAGCTATATAGTTGACAATTGGAGCTAATTGGAAAGAGTATTTAAAACTGAATCTGGAGCATCGGACCTCATCAAAACTGTATATAATCTGGATTGAAATCAGAAATAACAGACATTTCAAGGGATTTCCAAAAACTGGTATAATCAGGATCAAGCAAGTGTTTAGTCCAGATTAACTTTTGAGTTTGTGAAAATACTATAGAGGGTCAACCAGTCGAAGACCACCATTTCTATAATCATTACAGAATATATGTGCATGCACTTAAAGGTGCGACGAGAGATTTCAGTCACATATCAGGTGTCCCTAACAAAATCGAAAGTTCTGATTTTTACCCTGATGTAAAGCTCTCCATCAAAAATATCCCCATCTGAAAGGATTAAGCTGAGAAATATTTCTTTGGTACAAAAATTGTGAAATTTCTAATTTCGTATCTATAGGAGCAAATACGAAATTCGACCTATGTTTTACATTGAAATATTAACAAATCAAAATCACCTTTTTCTCTCTTTTAAGACATTTCTGTAGCATAATACAAGGTAAGAAATCTATAGAGTGTCTAATCTTTTTGAAATTACTATTATGACACAATATTTGGGTGCCTCAAAATCTCTCGTTGCACCTTTAATCCTATCATTCCCTCCATGCTCCACTCCAAATAAATTTAAAGAAGAGACTATTCATTTATTTTTTTATAAAGACCTTAGGGATTTTGATACAAAAAACAGAAAAGCAGCTGAGGGAGTATATAACAAAGATTTGATAACAGTATAATTTTCCCCCAAAGTGAAAGACTTCTAGGCCGCCAACAATTAAGGGTCTGTTCAATTTGATGACGTTTTGGGATCATGAAATTCAGATCGTAGAGAGCCTTATAATTTGTGTTCAGAAAAGGTAATGCCAAGAGTTTTAAAACTATTAGCTTTCCACTTCAGGCCTGGATTTGCGAATGGATGGAACATGCTGCCCTTCAAACGTCCAATATGCATGAATTGCCTCCGAAGGGATTTTTACAACCCGAGAAAAGTGCAAATTTATCAAATATATTGAAAAGAGATTGAAATAACTCTCCCTGTAAAAACAAGTAGTATCATCAGCAAGTCAATCAATTTTCTTTTCAGCGTCTCCTACTTTAATTAATCCATTTTATTCTTTCATTATTACGAATAGTGCTAAAATTTCAATAGCAAAAAGGAACAAAAAAGGAACTGAAAAATGCCACAAGACATATTAATCGCACTACTAAGGAAACCATTAAATGACATAGCTCTTCCTAGAGTTATAGAAGAACCGCCTTTTTAAATCGAAAATCTTATTTTTTTTACTTTATTGAAAAACTTGTTCCTCTGATGGAAAAACTTGTTTTTTTTTTATTAAAAACTTTTTTGTAAAAACTTGGTTTTTAGATTGACAATCTTGGTTTTTCAGTGATAAACTTGGTTTACATCGAAAAAACTTGTTTTTAATTTCAATTGAGAACTTGTTTTTAGTGACAAATTTGAAACCAAGATTTTCATTATTTTTTATGAAAGAGCTTGGTTTTTCTTGAAAATTTATATTTTTAATTGAAAATCTTGGTTCTT
>JAMKCH010035110.1:0-33147 GCA_023653785.1 Ophioderma brevispina | reverse complement strand
GGGTTAGTGATTAATAACTCGCTGCAACATAGTGTCATTACTCCAATTAACGGCATTTAGATTTTAATTTCATGACCAGGCCTAGTCTGTGTGTAACTCTTCGATATGCTAAAAGCCCTACTACCATTAAGTCTTGAAAAAATAGCACTTGGTTACGCCGGAATTGATGTCGTTTTGAATTCGCTGTTGCGTTTACGTTGGCAATGCCTATCCCCCCCTCTACTTTACTCTTATGGTCGGATTCTCTAAACACTTCTTTTTCCCAACCTATTATTTCCTGTGATCTTCATGAAATCCCCTCTTTCAGTATATCAGGGCCGTACGCATGATTTTTTTAGCGGGGTGTTCGGGTCTTCGAACAAGTGGACCTTTTTGGAAAAAGACCTAACCCCCTAAAAAATGGTCTTTTTTTGACGTTTTGAATCATGTTCCATCACCAAAATTTGACTTTTTTCGTCATATTTTTCCTAAATTTATTGGACCTTTTATTCAAAACAATGTGGCAAAAAGTGACCTTTTCCCCTTTTGTGGAATTTGTCTTGTCGGAAGTGACAACTTGTGCGTATACCCAGTGCCCGCTTTTTCAGTTGCGTGTCACTTGTGCTGTGCCCATGCATGCGCCAGTGTTTTCTATCAATTTCTATCTATTTTTCGCAAACATGGGCACTTTCCACTTGTTTGGACTGCTAAAATGCCCATCTTTGTCACTGATTTTCAAGGAACTTAGCATAACACGAGGTCATTTAGGGGGGTTTGGAGATCAGAATAACTCCTAAATTTTTAATTTTTTTAAAAATACACGTCGCAGTTCCCCAAACCGTTAAAATCCCCCGTCTGAGCGGTTTACCTAATCAGCGCGAGAGTACAATGATTCCCCACCCCTTCCCCAAGTTTCATCAAAATCGGCCTTATGGATCTTCAGATAGTTTGTTCACAAGCTTTTTGGTAACAAATACCACCAAATTAAACCTCATAAGTATGCATATTAGGTACTCTAATTAGCATCTGCCACGCCCATAATCGAATCAGATAAGGGCATGGCATCCGATCCCACCCAACAAGTTTCATCAAAATCGGACTTATGCATCGTCAGATAGTTTTGGTAAAACACCCAATTAACTCATTAAATTAAGCAAATTAGGTACCTAATTAGCATATGCCATGCCCATAATCATCAGATGAAGGCATGGCATCCAATCCACCCACCAAGTTACCTCACCATACCCTATAGGGGTCTCATGTTATCGCGTTTCACAAGCTTGTGTTGGACGCCGCTGCCGACACCTTGACTGATAGCATAATCCCCCTTCTGCTTTCAAGCCAGGGGGGAGTAAAAAAGAAAAGCACGACATTATGGCTTCAAGAACCCAATGACACGCCGGCAATTTCTATTGGTTTGTACTGAACTTTGACCGAGGTGGATGCCAGGATTTATGTACATATTTTCCCATTGGGACCGTTGTAACGTAAATCGCAGCCCATATTATTCACCAACGTCATATTTTGTTTTGGATCGAGATCTTCGATTACTTAGGCCAAGTACTTGTTAAACAAGCCAAATAGCATAGGGTAGGGGTCTGCCATATTAGGGGGTCCTGTCACCTTACATGTAGTAGGAAATGCCTTGAGTGGTAGCTGAACTCACCTTGATTTAAACATGCCAAATAGCATAGGGTAGGGGTCTGCTGTATTAGGGGGTCCTGTCACCTTACATGGCGTAGGAAATGCCTTGAGTGGTAGCTGAACTCCCCTTGATTTAAACATGCCAAATAGCAGAGGGTAGGGGTCTGCGGTGTAGGGGTCCTGTCACCGTAAGTCGTAGGAAATGCCTGAGTGGTAGCTGCCACCTGTTTAGATAAATGAAGAAAAGGGAAGAGTGGTAAAATGTTTACTTACGTTTTTATCCTGTGGAAAATGCTAAACCCCTAGGGAAAACTTCGCAATTATTCATGACAATACCTCAAATGAGTGTCCGGATACCAGGATGGCCGACGACAGTTCAAGGTATCTTTACTAATACTGTATAAGTAGAAAATTTCGCGAGGCTTTTATTTCCACGAATTTCGCGATAAAAATCTACACCCAGGAAAACAAAAAAATCGCGAAAAATAAATGTACTTTCCAAGAAATACTCAGAAATGGTAAACAGAAAACATTGTACCGTAACAGCATCCAAACTCATGGGTAGAATTTGTTTAAAAATGTCTTGCAACATCTAGTAAAAAAAATTTGAGAAATTGAAAAAAAAAAAACACAAGCGAAGACCCTTAAAATTCTCGCGGGGGCCAGCGGGGTACAAAAAACGAGTGCATCAATGATGCAGTAACCATCAATTGGGATGGTTAGGGAAGGCATAGTTGGGGTGTTCAGGTCATGTAGGGGTCATCAAGGTCAATCTGTGTACATCCCGTTTTAAGTCTTGGCCAGTGGTTATCTTGAGCAAGCTTGGTGGCGATACAACTAACTTGAAGAAGGTGTTGAAAGTGGGGTCAAAGTCAAGTAGGGTCATTGGAGGTCAAATTGCATATGGGCCATAAGAGGGCCTTCTGTGAATACCTTAAGAGTTCTGGACCGGTGTTTCTTTAATAGTATTTCAAATGTGTTGTGCGATCACCTGGATTGATGACCTCGGGTTTTGCGGTTCATTTGACCTTGAACGACCCTATGTCCTTGATCATGCCTATAAAATTTCGTCAAACAATCGCCCCACCCACCAAGATTCGACTGGATACTTACAGTTAACCCCATTTTGACACTTGTGACTTGAAGACACTGATGACATTGTTGGACCTTTACGATTTGTGGCATCAACAATCAACCCCACCCTCAAGTTTCATGTCCATACACCAACACAAGGTTTGACCATTTGGACCTTTGACCTTGAATGACCCCTAATCCCCCACAGTGAGCATACCGCTAGATGAGATATACTGGCATGTTTGGACCTACTTAGACTAAAAAAAAACAAAAAAAAAAAACCGAAAAAAAAAAACCCTCCCCCCTCCCCCCATAAAAAAATATTTTTAAAAACACAAACCCCCCAACAAACAAAAACCGCCCCGGTGCTTCATATCCATACGTCCCAGCATGGGTAGAAGGCACGGCCAAGTTACCCAATAATGGCCCGACATGACTTTTGACCCAAAACCAAAAACCCCTCAAAAAGGTGGACCACAAAGAAGTGTACGGCGAAACTCTACCAACATACAAAATAATATCCATAGTCAAAGCAACGGCCAGTTACCCGATCAACGACCCCTGGATGACCTTTGAATCCAAAAAGGCCCCCTCGAAAACCGCGACCACAAAAACTCGTACGGCGAAAACCTACCACCACACCACAACTCAATCCATACGTAACAGCACGGCCAAGCTACCCGAAATCGCCCTATGAATGACCTTGACCCCAAAAGACCTCGAAAACGTGACCACAAAACTAGTATGGCGAATTACCACCATACACCAAAACTCTTATCCATATACAAAGCACAGCCAAGTTATCCGATAAAGACCCCTGATGTCTTGCCCCCAAACTGACCCTCGAAAATGGTACACAAATTGTACGGTGAAATTCTACTACCATACTTAAACTCATACCATACGTCAAAGCACACAAGTTATCCAATAACAACCCTTGAATGACCTTTGCAGAGCTGCTAACATTGAGATTTGGGAATCGGGAGATTTGTCTTGGAATCAGGGAGATTGAGTAGAAGCAGGGAGAGTGTTTTTTAAAAGTTAGTGAGCATTTAAGTGTAATACCTAGATCCTCACGAGGATACCAGCCAATGGATACTGTCTAAAGATCATTGAAAGCTTCCACATTGAAGGAACGTCACAGGAACTTATTCCATTGGATTTTTTTAAAAGTATGACATGAAAGGTTGAGTAAAAGTCAACTTGAAACGGTTCGTAACTTGAAAACCGAGCCACCTTACGCATCGTTATATAAACTGCATCCTGAGATAGAGCTCTTAAAGTAAAGCTTTTCAAAAAAATTGACGGGCCGCTGTCTGACAGCCCCCATTAAGGACTGCAGCAGGAACTAAGTTCATATGGAGATTTTAAAAAAAATATTTGAAATGCAAAGGTCTAAGTAAAAGTCAACTTTAAAGGCGGTAACGTGAAAACGGAGCCATTCCCCAAACATATGAACTGCATCATGAGTAGAGCTCTTTAAAATTTTAAAGCTTTACCCGAAAAAATTGACAGGGCTACGCCGTCGGACAGCCCCCATTTAGCGAACGTCAGTGGGGAACAAAAGTCCACAACCAGGCCGCTAAAATATTATACCTTAAGGGCAACAAGAGATTCAAGTCAGCTCTTATGTGATATGTAGTTATGTTCATATAGATTAGATGCACAATGGATCCCCTACCTTATTGGCAACAGAAATACTTAAAATGAAAATAAAAGGTGATTGGATGTGCGTATATTTCAATAGACAACATAGTGCTGAATGTCATATTTGCTCCTATAGATATTAGAAAAATTTCACAATGGTTGGTACCCAAAAGAAACAGTCTCTGCTTAATCCTTACAGAAGGGGATATTGTGAATAAAGCTTTACACCAGTGCCAACTCAGAATTTTCACATTTTTTCGTGACCACCTGTTATTTGGAAATCTCTCGTTGCCCTTTAAACACTTGCATTAATAGCAATGATGGAGCAATATTCATAAAGGCAAACAGCAAATCATAACAAAGATTCATCATCTTGTAGGCCCTATACCTTTGCACCAATGGAGTTAATTGTTAACACTTTAAGCAAGCAGAGCCTTATGCAGTTAATGGTTAAAATATGAAAATATTGCTGTGCTGGTCCATCAGAAAGTCGGGAGACACGAAAAACGATGTCAGAAATAGGCTGGAGTTATCCGTTTAATTCCTACCGTTTACACTTCACGGTCTGATTTTGTTCGTTTAAAACGGGTAAACAGTTAACGACCTGCGGAATTTGGCGCTTCCACGGAAATGCAATTCTTGCACCATAAATCGTTCCTAATCGGGTCCCGGATTTGCACATTCGCTCATAAATATCATCTTGAACATAAATGTTGTTTGGTACTTACCATGTTATGTTTTAATCAAAAATAAGCAGTTGAATATCCCAAAGATCCAAACGACGATTCACTGTTGGAGCTGCCATTTTACCTTTTTGGAGTCCGGTAATTATAGACCCATCTGTAATTGAAGCACCGCGTAATGGGGCTGTGTTATGCGGTGTATGCCGAAGTCGCTCCACACACGTACAAGAACTTGGTAAACGGGGGATTTCCCTGTTTCGTAAAAGTCGGAAACCATTTCTAGGAGATCATTGGAACTGTTAATTTACTTTCATGACGGCGGGAATTTTTTTGGTGAAAATTTGATGTCAGCAATTAAAATAATACTGAAAAAAGTTAGGGGTTTGCTGACGTGTAAACGTGTAGTGAATTTCTAAACGTGTAGTGGCCCTTCCATTCGTTTAACGTTTAAACGTTTACAAGTCACAGCACTAGTCAACAACCTTCGAACAGACATTTGCAGACTTTAATACATCATTGTGGCTTTAATTCACTTTGTAAAGACGGATCTTTTGCCTAACAATGTGTACTTATTTTCTAATTGTTATACGTTTTGAATTCAACAACACATCATTTTCCATGACCCCTGAAGGACCTTTGACCCCAAATGACCTCTCCAATCATGACCACAAACCTCGTACGTTGGGAGCTCTACCACCACACAAAAATTTATATATCCGTATGTTAAAGGACGGCGAAACGCATAGGCCGGACAACCCACAAGTTGATTTTTGAGTAATAAAGAGTTGGCCATATGGGGTCAAAGGTAATAGGGCCATAGAGGTTCAAAAGGGCCCAGGGGTCACCATAGGTCATTCTGCGCATACAGTAAAGTCCTGGACCATGGTCCTTTAGTTTGTATAGCATTTTAGTGCAGAAGTGTTATATTATATATATGACAAAATGGGGTCAAGGGCCATACAGGGTCATTAGAGCCCACTCTATGTATACTCAATATGAGATTGGGTCCGTGTTTCTTTTGACTATACGTGCGAAGGTATAGGCAAATGTACACTAAATCAGTTAAAAAACATCCACACTCCAGGTTCCCACGGCAATGCCGTACAATGCTCTGTAATGCAGCAAGCTCGATAACAATCGTAATGAGTCTCTTTTACAGCAATACATTGACGCTTGGTTAAACACATAACAGGTATCAGAGAGGTTCATGGCATATGGTAGCAGAAGAAAATTGTCGGGTTTTACCGGGTTTTAAAAAAAGGTCTCTACCGGTATTAATTTTCGTATGTTCAGGCCACTTGAGGGAATATCCTCGATCAAAAAGGGGATTACTACTGACAAAATTCCCTGACTCTGTTGAACGATTTTAGGATATTCCTAGTCAAAATGTAAGGAATTTCTGGCAGATGTGTCCAAAGATTCCCTTAGTAATTGATCTGCTACCGCCACTATTTCAAAACATTTTCCGCTTTTCAACGAAGGGGATATTAAAATGGTAAAAAGTCGAATGTAGGCCAATCATTTAGTGAGCACCGGCGACACAAAGTAATATCTAGAACTGTCAAAGTAAGGCAAGTGTGTTTGTAGTCTCAAACTCGACAATAGAAATATTATCGCAGTGTAGGGTTATAAAAATATTCAGAAGTATGTCCACTGCTGTCGCAAGTGAATACCCTCTTTTGTATTCATATTTAGATCGAAAGGTTATATCTAGACAAATTGTAATATATAAAAGTGGCTTCCAACTGTCAAGGACCACGTTAAATTCCGATCTTTCTTTGTTTTATTGTTTTTTGTTTATGCTTTCAAAGTTCCAAGGTGCCTAAACGGACAACGTGGGAACATCGTTTAGAGGAACAGCCACCTGGCATGGTATGCATATCGCAGCAAGGTCCTTCATGCGACCATGGTTGGCCGATTTAAATCACGTTGATTTAAATCAGTGACTTAAATCGCGATTTAACTCAAATGATTTTTTTTTAAATCACGATTTAACACTTGTTTGTAAAAACAAATAATTGATCACAATAATTTGTTAAAAACACTTTTAATACTTTAAATCAAAACTTTATACAAAATAAAAGATTTAAACCACTTTTAAGCATTCAGATACCTTCTACATGGTTAGCAATGACACAATTGAAGTTCTGAAATAATCATGATTTAAACCTTGCTGTTGTGATCTAAATAAAGTTTCTTTTAGTTTTCTTTTTGTACGAATTTAAAGTTTGGAAGATGACTAGTGAAACATATTTACAGGATTACAGTCCCATAATTGACCTAATAAATGCCCAGACATTCAGTAGCGTCAATAGGATGACCTTTTTAAAAGTTGGATTAATCTTAAGAACAAAAATTCCTCAAAATACTGCAAGCACTAATGTAAAAGCCATTCAGCAAGTTGATGTAACAATTTAATCATCACCAATTGACTTGCCTGAATAAGTGTTTTTAGCAAGTATATTTATTTGGAATTTCCAATGTTATAGTGTCATGACTGAGGAATTTCCAATGCTGACTAACCACGGGGATTTTCCTGTGAGAATATTGCAAATTATATAAACTGGGACTTCCATGGTCCCCCCTTCCTCGCGTTTGGGAATTTCCAATGCTGATCAATGGGATTTTCCTGTGAGAATATCGAAATTATAAAACTGGACATTCTGAGGGAAAAGTCTTATGTTTTACGGGGATTTTATGTGGAGGTTTCTAATATCCAAATATTATTGGGATTTCTTCAGAAAAAAATCAGAGATATACCAGGCATGATTTGAAAGAGATTTAGTTTTGTTTCCGAATAAATATTTGAATTGGGCATAATTCCAAATAGCTGTCCACAACCATAATTAGGCTAGGTTTCATGTTTAATTTATTCGGACTAGTGTTATTAGGGAAGTATATATAATGATTCGGTTAGATTCCATGTTTGAAAGAAGTCTGGATTAATTCCATATTATGAACACTTAAAAAAATCAAAAAACTAAAAAAATCCGATTTAAATCAAAAAAATCTTGATTTAAATAAAAAAAGAAAAATTAAAAATTTTTGAATTTTAAAAAAATCAAAAAAATCGCCAACCTGATGTCGAAACAGCCAACAAGAACTAATAATGACAACCAGATAAGGTTTCGCAGCGTACATACAAAAATATTTCTCAAACACCTCCAAAATATAACCATAAAGAAACTAAAAATTCTACACTTTGCCGTCGAAACCAACAAACCCAACTTTCCATCCATCCTATACCGTAAAAATTATGCATAGTCAGTAAACTAAATGCCATAATGGAAAAAAAAGGCGTGCCTGTCAACAAAGGACGATACCACGATACCAAATTTGCTACGGTACGGATTTGATATTGCAGTTCTAAAGTAGGCAAATTTGGGTCTCTCTACGTACGGCGGAATTATGCTGAATAGTCTTTGAGACTTGGTGCAAAATACCACGAGCTTTTAACATAACTCAAGCGATCTCAAGTAAACAACTTCTTTTGTGTCATCTCTCTTATAAGTCGGGCGACCTTCATCCAGGGGAAAATTGTTACACGTAAATCTATCAAGTCAAAGAACTCGCATTTGTGTTTGACCTCAGTCCCGGGGTAAAGCCCCTTGGTAGATGATGGTAACATGATCACCATTCATTTCACCATGAAGAATCCACTAGAACCGGTAATAGGTGCACACATTAAACCAATAGCATTCAGTAAGAGAGACGACAAGCGCGGCATCAATGATGTCCAAAACTGACAAAAGAACACAAGTTATCCAAACTGACTCCCGTCAATGAAATTTAAAAAATTCAAGCCCAACCGAGATCACATGTGCGACTCCCACAGACAGCTTTGTCAGAATGCAATTCAAAACGCCCGAACTAGTAGAGGAAAAATAAGAATGCCGACATTAAAACACGCCGCTCTCAATAGCAATAACCATTCAATTCAATGAATTGATGGTTTTTAAAAAGCCCGATCTCAACTTCAACCTCTCTGAAAATCTAATGGTGCATCAATGTGCATTTTACCTGACCCATGACCTTTGGCATGTTTCATGTTGTTACCGGGTATGATATTTTGAGATTGTTTTATTCATATTCGGACTTCTTAGAACTTCATAGTAAACACTTGAAATCTGTATTAACTCAATATGGATGACGCAATCGTCTATTGGGGAAATGCACAGTCTGGAACGTTCGCACTACCGTGACTGAAAAAGGCCGAGAAATGACCACCAAAAGAGGGGGGGGGGCTGGGTTGGGGGGGTGGGGGGGGGGGGGGGGGGGGGGGGGGGGGGGGGGGGGGGGGGGGGGGGGGGGGGGGGGGGGGGGGGGGGGGGGGGGGGGGGGGGGGGGGGGGGGGGGGGGGGGGGTTTTCTCTTTTTTTTTTTTTTTTTTTTTTTTCTTGGTGCTGCGGTCTGGGAAGAACAATTTGAGAAGCGAGAAATAAAAACTGCGAAATGCGGCCATTGACAAAGTTCGCGAAAGATAAACTGCACGCAAAAATATTGACTAACAGTCCCATCTTACCAACACTGATTGTGATTCACATGAACAGCTGTGACCCGCCATGAACACACTAATGGCTTAAAGTCCCTCAGAAGGACCAAGGCAGATCAGGTGCGGCGTTCATTTTACATGTCCAAATGAACCAAAGAGGGAGCGAATGATAAGTTTATTTACTAGGTCTATTACATATTACACAAGTATAGCAATTACATTCCAGTGAAGGACCCTCCAACCCGATACAAAATATAATATTCATAGGAAGAGCCCAGTCACCTATACTTGATTCAGAATCCCATGGATCTTACTTGAGAGTGTATTGAGTCAATCGTCACATAGGCACCAGTTTTAGGAAATTCAATCAACAAGGTCACGTGATCTCACAAAAAATCCTATTTGGTAACACATAAAACCTTGAATTTTACACCCCACCAGGTGCTAGTACTTAATGCCGCAGCACACCACACACACATATCTTTGACACAAACACAGGCAATTATGTACCACGACTAGGCACAAAAAATGATTTGAATGACCACACTAATTCTTAATGGGAGCGTAAATTGTGCATAGTACAACAGGGCCACAGATAAGAAGTCAGTTAAATATTTGCAGATGAGATGAAGAAATGAGGTTCCAATGATACCAAAAATCACGAATTACCGGGAAGAGTAGTAAGGTCAAGGCCAGTGGTCGATTAAGGGAAAAATCCTGCATGACTTTGTGCATGTAATCCAGAAACCTACTATGACAATTTACGTGTGACATGCACTCAAAATACAAAAATGATACATTTTCTCTGCCATATCTACATACCTTAACCGGATTGTCTTACTTGCCAGACCTAATGAAAATGATCTGTTTTTTAGCAGGTGATCATAACTTTTCTAGATTCTTTCGGGATGCTTCACTGGGTTATTCCTACCGCCACATCCGTTCAACAGGCAGTCAGTCTGGTGAGGCTGCAGAATTCCTACTAAATTCTTTCCTCATGATCATTGACATTGTGTAAATCAGCAAGGTCTCCATGGATGTCTCAGTAAAGCATTACCAGTACTACAGCCTCTCCGTGGGCATGTGATGCGTCCATTAGATTTAGAATCCGATGCACCGCTATTGTCTACATTTTTTTAATTTCATTTTTCTTTATATAGTGTTGAAGTTTTTAAAAAGGTGGATAAGGTGGATTTTTGTTATCAACAGGGAATAATTTGATCACATAAACGTATAAGGTTACAAATTCTACTTGAAACTGTGTGCATGTATAGGGAGAGTACAAGCCTACCAGAAAAACACATGCATATGGATGCATGATGTGCTAAATCGAAACTGGTCAAGGCTATGAAGTGACGGCCCATAATCTTGATCTGATAGTATACTGCACAAATCGCCCATGATGCGGCTGTTGATGTGCAGTCCCATGTGCATCCTAAATTTTGCTCCCTCCCGCCAGGTCTTAAAAGCTTGGACAGAGGAGCTTCTTTCAATTCAGATGGTAGCACATTCCAAAGGGGGATTTGCGAGAATATAAGGATGGGTGGTAACAGTCTTATTGCATGTGGACTTCTTTATTAATTAGCTATGGGCGAAACGAGTACATGTTTAATTTGATCTACTTGAAGGTGCCCGATGTTGGTGGTATGAATCCATGTGTTTCTTTGAAGATGGTTAATAAGCCAAGCTTTTTCCCTACGAGCTTCAAGTGTCTCCCGGTTGAGTTGCACTCTCACTTCAGTAAACACTACTAGTGCGGGCGTAATCATTTTGACAAATCTTCATGGCCCTTGTTTGGACTTTTTCAAGGCTATCTTAAGTGTTTTAATGAGGATACTTATAAGAAAGAACCATTTGGTAGGCAGACCATTTACAATTTCACTGTTTGACTGAAAGCCTTAAAGTTTATTTAGAGTAAAATTTAGCATCTCTAAAAAAAACAACAAAAACAAAAAAAAAAAGCAGAAACAGGTTTTTCTTCATTAAAAATTAAATGGTAAATGATGACATATGTAAAGAATTAGTCAGCAGTTCTTCACAGTAAGTGATGCAGATTGTATCTCAGCGCGATAGCCGAGCTACGCCAATAGCCCACATCGCCTTCCATGCTCCCCGGACGATGCTCCATGGTTCCGGGTAGAGGCCAGAGACGCTGGTGAGCTCTCGCTGCGGCTACCGGGTCATCAAACCGCCTTTAGGAGTGGGTCGGCCGACGAGGGTCCCATGATGGTTGTTCAATCGATGGATTGGTCGGTTTGATGGTAGGGAGTGGCTGGGATTCTTTGTCGTGGACTGTCGTCTGGGAGTCCCGCTTGAAGCTGTCTTCCAACAACACTGTAAAACATTAATGAAGTGAACTACTTAGAGAATAAAGAGTGGGAGTGTTGGACTGCAAAAATACTGGTGTCACCGGTTTCAATTCGTCGTAAAGAGAGTACTGGTTCCCAAAAATCAAACCTTTATTCTCATTATTAAACAGCTTTGAAATTTCATGTAATTTTCACCGCGGATTTCGCGATATTATTATACGGCAAATACAACAAGAAAGGACTACCACCACCCAGTGGCAACAATCGACAACCCTTGAACGCACGATCATACGCAACGAGACGGCACTTTGGCAAGCGCGCGCGAAGGTATCACAACAAACAACCGGTATCCGCGAGCGCTTCAACCGAAACAATAACATTATACACCTTTTAATACCCTTTTCTTTTTCATCACATAAGCTATGGCAAAACATGAATTTAGCCAACGATGAAGTATGAATACAAGCTATCGATCCCTGTAAAATCAGACAAAACCAGGCTGTGCCTTGATGTTCCACACCTGCCAATGGTCTTAATTTGACCTTTTCCATAGCTTGTAGAGATTAACCGATATTTGTATCGGACATCGGATCGGGGCCGATTTTGAAAAATCGGCCAAAAATCGGATCGGCAAAAATATGTCAGGGGATGCCGATTCTAAGCCGATGTACTGAATGAATGAAAGGGACGAAGTATAGTGGGCATTTTTCCAGTTTTTAAGTAGAAACATGAGACGAGTTGCTCAAAAGGTAACCTTTCCTCCGAAATTCCTCATCGGAATGTAAAGCAAATGTGGACTACATAGATTTGTTTATTATAATCATCGTCGCCAATTCCTAAGTTTAAGAATTTGAACTCGGCGCAATCTTTAATATATGGGCCAAATCGTCAGATCGGATCGGCCGATACTACAAAAATAATATCGGCCATCGGATCGGCAGAGGAAACCCTGGATCGGTTAATCTCTAATAGCTTGACTATATTGCAAGATCTCAAACCTCCATGCCACTGAAATATCTTTTACACAGTACCCTAAATCAACCATACCCATCCACTGTCTCTTGCAGTCTCTCCAACACCTCATATACATGAATTTTCTTGAGTAGAGTTGTCGCCGCGGTAACAACTCTAACTGCCTGGTTGGACAGCAACAGTTTAAGTATCTTCTGATAACCTGATGTAGGATTCTCCTCAGCCTCCTGAATGTTGGTCGGCGACTTGAGAACGCTTCCGATTTTCTTAAAGCCAAGGAATCGGAGGATCCCCCGTTTGAAGTTTGTAGTACTGTCAAGGGCTGTATAATGAAAAAAATTGTACTTGTTAAGTTTTCCATACTTCTTATTTGTGACTTGAAATTTAACTATGCTACCTATTTTCTCATAATTGATCATGTCTATACAACACCTACTTTCATTGGTAAGAACCAGACGGTGTATTGAGTCAATCCCACAAAGCACCAGTTTTGGGAAATTTCACCTCAATAGGATCCCACAAAAATGCTATTCCTAACATACAAAAACACTGACTTTTACGCTCATTTTAGCCCACAAAGCGTTAGTACTTAGGCAATTTTTAGCATAGTTGTGAAATGTCATGTGGTTCTTAAACTTTTTGAATACTTTTTATCCCTAAGTACTGACATGTGTTTAGTATAGTACAATAAAGTGAAATTGCACTGCATTATGGGATTGGTTCAAAACACCCTCTGGGTAAGAACTGACAGCTCAGTTGAAAGATTACATTACTGGTGAAAAAATCCAGAAATATGATCAGAGCGGAAGCTAGGATTGATTTTGCCCAAGTTGTAGACTTTCTAATTTGCAGATGTGAACTGACAACTTTTTCCCAGCTTGCTTGCATTTTTGGCATAGCTTCCATAAATTAAAACGAGAGCATCAAGGATGCTGTGGCTTACTCCAGAGGTGTGGCGTTGAGTTGTGCAATGAGGTCAAAAAAATCACATTTTGAGCAAATCGGCAAAAAGTGCGGATCGGCAAAAAATATGCAGGGGCGGCAGAACTCTAGCGATGTACTGAAGGAATGAAGGGACGAAGTATAGTGGGCATTTTTCCAGTTTTTCAGGAGAAACATGAGAACCAAGAGTGCTCAAAAGGTAACCTGTCCTCCAAATTCCTAATCAGAATGGGTGCTCACAGTTTTTCATGGATTTCAAAGTGTTCATTTTCAGGGGTTCATTTTATTGCTGCGTCTTCTTTTGTCCTTGATTTGTGTGTGACAAACCTATGGCCTGTGCCAGTAATATATGACTCTATTCTTGTCACAATTTTAAAATGCAATTCATGCAGTAATCATATTTATAGTTGTTGTGAGAAGGGGCTGGTGGTTGTCTCGGTATTTTTCCCCCACCAGTCCCAAATAAACAGGGCAATAAAATATGGGAAAAAAATTCCTCATCAGAATGAAAGCAAATGTGGACTACATAGATTGGTTGATTCATTATATTCATCGTCGCCAATTCCTAAGTTTAAGAATTTGAACTTGATGCGATCATTATATATGTGGGGAAAATCGTCGGATCGGATCCCCCGATACTACACAAAATATCGGCCATCAGATCGGTAGAGGAAACCCTGGTCGGTTAATTCATATAGCTTGACTATTTGCAAGATCTCAAAAACACTTTACTGCCAATGGAAATATCGTTTAACAGTACATACCCTAAATCACCCTTACCCATCCACAGTCTTTGCAGTTCTCCACCACCTCTATATACGTGAAATTTTCTTGAGTAGAGTTGGGCCGCGGTAACAACTCTAACTGCCTGGTTGAAGCAACAGTTTAAGAATAGTTTAAAACTGATGTAGGATGCTCCGCAGATTCCTCGAAGTGGTCGGGACTTGAGAACGTTCGATTTCTTGAAGCCAAGGGGAATCGGAGGATCCCCGGTTTGAAGTTTGTAGACTGTCAAGGGCTGTATATGAAAAAAATTGTACTTGTTAAGGTCAATACTTCTTATTGGTGCCTTGAAATATAACTATGCTACCTATTTTCTCATAATTGATCACGGTCTATACAACCCACCTACTTTCATTGTTAAGAAAACCAGACGGTGTATGAGTCAATCCCACAATGCACCAGTTTGGGAAATTCACCTCATATGGATCCACACAAAAATTCTATTCCTAACATACAAAAAACCACTGACTTTTACGCTCATTTGAGCCCACAAAGCGTTAGTCCTTCAGAATTTTTGGCAGATGTTGAACTGTCTGGGTTCTTAAAACTTTTGGAACACTTTTTATCCCTAAGTACTGACATGTGGATAGTATGACAATAAAGGGAAAGGCACTGCATTATGGGGTTGCGTTCAAAAAAACCCTCTGGGGTAAGAAACTGACACGCTCAGTTGAAAGGTTACCACTACTGGTGAACGGGAGCATCACGAGCATGCATACCCTCGCTTATGATGTAGTAGGTATCAACCCACTTCAGACAGGAAAGTGAAACACAAAATGTTGGAAAATCCAGCTGCCTAATCATATAGGCATTAACATCTTTTTGGACGTTTTTTTCCCCAAGTACGGTGGAATTTGTTAACGGAACTCCCCCCTCCACCAACATCCCATATGACCCATTCCATAAGCACACACAATCTTCCTCCTCCAAAACCTAATCCTCCTTCCCAAAAAACCATCTAGTCAAAACACCATATTCACAACATCCCATATTCCCGATGGCCCCATCTTCCCAACATCCAAGCGGCCCCTGCGCAATCCCCAGCGACCCCCCGGGCCAACACCAAGGACCCCGGCCCAAACACCCTTAGCGACCCCCGGCCCAACACCCAGCGACCCCCCGGCCCAACAAGCCAGCTGGGCCCCAGCCCAAACACCCAGGGGACCGGGCCAACACCCCCGGAGGCCCCGGGGGCCCAACACCCCGCGGCTCCCGGGCCCAAAAACCCGCTTGACCAGGCCCAACACCCCGCTTGCACCTTGCCCAAACCCCGCGGCACCGGGGCCAAAAAACCGGAGGCCCGGTCAAAACACCCGGGGCCCCCGGCCCAACCCAGCCGGCACCGGCACAAACACAGCGGACCTAAGGCCCAACACCGCAGCTGCCACTGCCAAACAACACCGAGCCGGCCAAGACCCAACCGGGCACCTTGCCCCAACACACCGGCCCCCGGGGACCAACCACCCACGGACTCCCGGCCCAACACCCAGGAGGCCCCCGGCCACCCCGGCCCAACACGCCCGCGGGCCATACACCAAGCCGAGCAGCCCCCACCGGCCCCAGGCCCAAACCCCGCGGACCCCGGCCCAACACGCAGCGGCGCCCGGCCCAGAACCACAGCGGCCCCGGCCAACACCAGCGGCCCGGCACAACACCCCCAGCGGCCCCGGCCCAACACCGCGTCACCCCGTGTTGTTCCGTTGCACTTTTCGGTGACGTCGAGTCCCCAACGGCCGCCGGCCAGAACACCCTAGCGGGCCAGCCCCCACCGGCGCCCGGCCCAAGCCCCCTCGAAACCGGCCCTAAGCCCCACGGACCCCCGTCCAACACCCCAGCGGGCCCCGGCCAGTCAGGCAGCGGGCCCCGGCCCAACACCCAGCGGCCCCGGCCCAACACCAGCGGCCCTGCCCCAACACCCCAGCGGCCCAACACCTCAGCGACGCAGCCCCCACCGCGCCCCGGCCAAGCCCCCGCGTGCCGTCCCAATGACGGGCGGGGCCCGGGCAAGCCCCAGCGCCCCGGCCAAACCCCAGCGCCCCCGGCCCAACCCAGCTGCCCCGCCCAAGCCCTAGAGGCCCGGCCAAAACCCTGAGAGGCCCTTGCGCACCCGGCCCATCTGGCCCCGGCCCACCCCTCCTCGGGTCCTGCCAAAGCCGAATCCCCGTGCAAAAGCCCGAGAGTCCCCAGTCCAAGGGCCCAGGTTCCCCGGGCACAACCAGCCTAGTGCCCTGGCAAAACATCCTATTTCCCCCGCCCAAGCCCTCTTCCCTTCCCAAAAATCCCATTTGGTACTCTTCCACAACATCCGAATTTCCAACAGCCTCAACACGCATCTCCCCGCCCCCGGACCAACAACGTATCGCCCAACACGGGTATCTCCCACCCCCCCCCCCCTTAACAACACCCATCCACAGGGTTGCTTATAACAGCTACAAGCGAACCCTATATTCATTTATGTTTGGAAGTGTGGTTTTGGTTGTGTTTGGAAAATATATCAAGGAGCAGAATTTCTGATAAAGAAGTTCCTTAACTTTGGCACTACAGGTTTTCAATCCTCTCTGCTGGGAGCGCATGGTACAAAGTTGCAAGTCTACATGTTGTTTACTATGTTGTTGTTGTTGTTGTTTTCTTTTCTGGATTTTTGTTATGGGTTTAGATTTTATGCCATTTATTTAAAATGTATGTGTATATGTTATCACCCATGTAGGAGTGTCTTGTGATTTATAATTGTAGACCTGTTGCATAAATGTTATCATTCATTAGTTCTCCAAGGAGGTTCAGATCTTTGTCTTGTGGTATTAGACCTCCACTATGTTTGTCTTGAAATATATAGTTGTACTCCAAACAAGTCGACATTATAGTGGAGGTTCAGAAAAAGAGTTGATTTCAGAATGTTTGTTTGAGGAAGAAGTTGTTCTGACAAAAGTGTGCTAAGCAATACTCCCCCAGGTACCCACTAAGGAAGTCATAAGAATTAATAACCTGAAAGTACAAAATTCAAATGACCAAGTAGGGTACATTTACCAAAATTGTAGGCTCTTTAGGGACTACCACAAGTAGCAAGTCCATCAAGGAGAACTCAAAATGTGAATTGGAGCGTGACTAATGAAGTTATAACATAACTGCATCTACTACCAACCTGGCGTAGAGATCAAATTTACAATCAAAACCTGAGTTACCAGCTGAGTGGGACCTGGCCTTTCAGTTCAAGGCCATCCAATAACAACAGGACCAATAGGACATCCAGGCAACAAATCCTTTGGCCTGTAGCTAATGGCCTGAATGCTATGACTTCGTATCCACAGAAAATGCAAGACTGCGAGGCTGATGACTCTAACCAATTGCTTTTAGGCATCCTTAAAGGGCTCCAAACAGCCAAACGATACCTCGATTTCAGAAATCGCTCTGAAGGTGTTGTTACCTCAGATCCATTCTACCCACACCACAAATTTTCATGCAACATACAATAAGAAAGGTAAGCCCTGATTAAAAAAACACACAAATCAAGTCCTCGTCCGTCAAAACTATAACCCTAGCGTGGCTAGAACGCGAGGGATTGAAAAATCCAGAAATAGATCAGAGCGGAAGCTAAGATTGATTTTGACCAAGTTGTAGATTTTCTAATTTACTGATGTGACCTGGACAATTTTTCCCAGCTGCTTGCAAGTTTTACGGCATAGCTTCCATAAATTAAAAAGAGGGATGCAAGAATGTAGTCTGTAGGGTTCCATCATATGTTATATATGTGGATAATAATTTATGCATGGAAAGGGGAGAGCTTTGTGTATTTTTTCTTAAAAGTCATCCCGAAACCAGATGCATAGGAATGGCCCAGTGTATTTTTAGAGTTATTTTACCGATAAGTGGAGCTAAAGTGGAGTAGGCCTACCACTAAAGACTAGCCAAAAGCATTGTCATGACCAAAATACGAATGATAAAACTAGTAAAAGATAGCTGCTTTTGCTTTTACCTGACCGTGGGGGGGGGGCACTCACATGTGGGAAGGCGATGCACATGTAATGCTGTTAGGACCCCCCCGGTCCGTTTAAGAAGAGACGATACACAGTAGCTTCCCCACAATCATTGCCTTCCTTGGAAGGTGTGGGTTGTCAGTTGCCATGTGGATCGTTAGAGATGTAAACACTCTTAAAATGCAAATTTTGTGATCAGTACTGTCAATTTAGGCCAGTTTTCATCACTAACGACCCACATCATTACCTGTACAAAAACCTCAATTGAATCACTGCACTTGTTGGAGCATTACACTTCTCTCGTTTTAATGGGGGCATCATCGTCAACCCAAAAATTTCATATTTTTTTGACAAATTTTCCACTGTCACCCAAGACCGCTATTTTGGGGAACATTTCCTTCCCACAAATCAACCATCTTTTTAGGAAAATTTGCCAAAATCTCACAACTGACCGCATTGTTTTTGAAACATTTGCAAATTTGTGCCCTAAATAACCCCTATTCTATGGGCAATTTGGCTGTCTCTCACCCAAAGACCACATATTTTTTGCATGTTTAGTAAACCGCTGCCCTTGGTTTGAATGTGCCATCCCTTTTTTCATGTGAAGAGCCCCCCCCCCCCCCCTTAAAACCGCCCCCCCCCCCGGTTTAATGCCCGACTCGCGGCTCGCTGGGCACAGTCCCTGGTTTACCACTGCCTTTCAATACGAATGATAAAACTAGTAAAAGAAGCTTGGCTTTGCTTGCCTGAACCCGTGGGTGGGGGGGCTCTCACATTGTGGAGGCGATACACATGTAATGCTGTTAGGACCCTGTTCCGTTTTTAAAGCATCATCGTCGCCCAAAATGTCAGTATTTTGTGACAATTTTTCCACTGTCCCCACCCAAAGACCCCTAATTTGGGGAAATTTCCCCCACAAAGACACCTCCTTTTAGAAATTTGGGCCAAATCTCACAGGACCCCATGTTTTGAAACATTTAGCAAATTTGTGCCCTAAATAACCCCTATTTGTGGGCAATTTGGCTGTTCTCTCACCCAGACCACATATTTTCATGTTTAGTAACCGAATGCCCTTGGGTTGATGTGCCATCCCTTTCATGTGGAGCCCCCCCCCCCCCCCCCCCCCGGGTTTAAGTGCTGACTCGCTGCTAGCTTGGCACATCCTGGTTACGTCACTGCCTGCTGCCAAAAGCCTGTTTTCTTTGTCTTTCTTCCAAAAAAAATGACATTGACCCCGGTATCTAGATCAAGATTAAGCTTTGGTGCAATGGTATATTCAGATTTCTTTTCTTGTCAATGAGGCTCCCTTCATCAGGATCTCCTATAAGTCTATGTAGTTAAATGACAAAGGACCGCACAGTGACTTGTCAATAATATTCATTTTGTTTGTATACTGGTAGCTAGCCAATCAACAAGCTTTAGAAAAGACACGCCCCCGTTGAATGCATTGGTACTTCTATTTCAAGCAAGATAAAAAGCCTATTTGGAACAACCAAATGTTGACAAGTGTTGAACTTTTATTGAAACCCACTTTGACTTTTTTCTACATGTTGAATAGTTGTAACTACATAGTTTTAACTATTCATATAGCCCGTCCCTCTCCTGGTTAGGCCGTCTTCCTAACAAAATATCACTTCCTGTTTGTGGAATAAAGCAGAGTTTGATTTTAACTACCTTGTGTGTTCCCAGTAACAAGCCATGGGTAGTGCTTTGCTTTCCCCTTGTTAGGAAAAGCTTTCACGAATAGGCCATGTTTTACCTAACCCACAATCGTGAACGGTTTAATTGATTTGTAGTACCCGTACTCATAAGGTCAAGAATGGAATTGACCTATGCTGTCTTTATTTATGTTCATTGCTTTTTAAGAACAAGAACATATATTTGTTCACTTGATAATATTCTGCTTGTGAAAAATGCGATAGGCCTTCATGAATATTTAAGTACTGGTATTACAAATTCCAAGTAATTTTTGATAGGTTTTTAATTTCATTGTTGAAAATCAGATTGTACGAGGGTTTGGGCATACACAGGGCAATTATTTTATTGATAGTACACTTGCAGGTGTCACTGTTACCGTTCGGCCATGTTTTTCCTGAAAAGTTTTAATCCAAATTTATTTACATTTAATGTCCTATTTCTACTGAGTACCAACAAAAATCATGTTGATTCCCTTCGCCTTGCACAGATATCGTGGATAGTCCAGTAACGTCTGTTACAACACAACAGGAATTCGGAGGGTCTGAAGCAAGTAGCCAACCCTGTCATCATAATGGAGTTTTAAAGGTATTGTTTAAATGAAATGTGATTCAAAGAGTCAATGTCTAGATTCATCACATTTTAACTATTTCAGAGCCCATTGTGTATATATAGAGAAAGCCAGTGATCATATGTCGGTCTCATTTTTTCGTGAAGTTTTTTGTGACCTTCCAACCTCGTCCCTTTTTTTTGGTACATTTCAACATTTCCTCTTTGGATGAATTTGGTGTATTTTGGTGGGTGGTCCATCCCCCCTAGCTACAGGCCTGAATATGGGCCAATTTTTTAAACACTTGAGATTGTTTACGCGATTTCATTGGTTCTTAGCTGTGTCATATTATCCGATATCACACAGGTACAGCCCGCGTACGTGGCGCGGACGCACTGCTTGGGCCAATCCAGGCGCATAGTAAACGAGTTTGCATCAATGATGCCAGTAACCCAATCAATTGGGCTGTTAGGGAACTGCATCGTTGTATTAAGTTTGGATTTGACTCCTTTGGGGCCTTGAGTTGACCCTGATGACATTACATGACCTTTAACTGCAACAATCATCCCCGTTACCACGTTTCATTTGGATTCACCCAAATGTTACCTCAATTTTAACCTCCTTTGACCTTGAATGACTCCCGATGACCTTGTCATGAACCTTGAGGTTTTGTCAGCAATCAACCCCACCGTCCAGTTTACACGTCCATACACCAATGGTTTACCCCATTTGACCTCCGTTGACCCGATGTTCCCCTGAGGACCTTGGGCTCATACAATACAAACTCAGTCTTCAGAAGATCAAGGGGCACCCACCCACCAAGTGCGAAACGTACGGCCCTCGATCTCCAAAAAATAGGCTTTGACCTCATTTGACCTTAAGTGACCTCTAATTACCTTGTCGGGACCTTTGAAATTTTCGGCAGCAACAATTGACCCACCTTCCAGGTTTCATGTCATACACCAACGTTTACCCCATTGATCTTGAAGGAACCCTGATGACCTTGTCATGACCTTTAAAAGTTTTGTATCAAACCAATTGACCCCACCACCAGGTTCGTCATATGGATACACCAAAGTTTACCCCTTTTGACCTCTTTGACCTTGTATGACCCTGATGACCTTGGTGTGCTCGTAAGATTGTTTGGCATCCAACAAATCAATCCACCCTGAGAGTTTCATGGCATACACCAATGTTGGGCCCCATTTAACTTCTGTGACCTTGACTTGACCCCAATGACCTTGCCATGACCTATAAAATTTTTGTGTGTCAAAAATCGACCCCCACCTCCAAATTTCATGTCCATAAACCAATGTTTACTCCATTTGACCCTCATTTGACTTTGAATGACCACTGATGACCTTTGACCACTAACAATACAACCGCGGTCTCGGACGGTCAAGGGGCACCCACCACCAAGTTTCAGGAACATGCGACTCTCGGTCTCTGAGAAACCAACGTTTAACTCTTTGACATGAATGGACCCCGAATGACTTCAAAAATTTTCGGCATCAGAAATTGACCCCCAGCATCCAAGTTTCATGTCCATACACTAACGTTACCCCACTTGGTTTTCAATGACCACTGATGACTTTGATCAACTAAACAATACAACCCGGTCTTGGACGGTCAAGTGGCATCCACCCACCATGTTTCCGGACATGCGACTCTCGGTCCTGAGAAACCAACGTTTTACCTTCTTTGACCTTGAATGACCCTAATGACCTTGCCGTGACTTCAAATAGTCGGCATCAAAAATCGCCCAACTCAAAGTTTCATGTCCATCCACCAATGTTTACCCCATGACATTCATCTGACCTTGATGACCCCTGCGGAACTGTGATAACTAACAAATACAACTCGGTCTTCGGTTGGTCAAAGGGGCACCCACCCACCAAGTTTCAGGAACGTGCGACTTCGGTCTCCGAGGAAAATAGACGCGATCAGACAGACCGGACACCACTGACGACAGACAGAGAGACAGAGCACCGGTAAATAGATGATGCATTTATTGACCTGACTGCGTAAACTGTTGACATCAAGAATCCATAAAAGTGAAAATCACGTGGAACGGGTAGTGCTTCCCAACACACTCGTCTACCGGAAAATTTTCGAACGGCAAGCTTTTCTTAAAGTATGTTCTTCATTAAAAAAAAGATTTTCTTCATTTCAAAATACGGACGAGAGTAGTAAATAGTAAAGTTACACTCATGGGGCGGTTTCATTTTTTAAAGTAAATCAAAAATTTCAAATTATAAATTTAATTTAATTCGTCATTTTTTTTTTTTTTTTAATAACTTTAATTATAGAAACATGTATAAAAGAAAACATACTTAGATCGCGCTTGTGTCAAGGAAGATCAATATGGAAATGACACCTTTCACATACGCGCATTCAAGATGGGCGCAGCCATTTTAAAATAGGGCGTCTGTTTCTTAGCTCTTAATTTCATCGTAGAGGCGTAGCTTATTTTCTTAATTATTGCATGCTTTGATGTTAGGTAATAAAAACACTTTTGATCTGATTGGATTTGATAAATCATGACATTCGATCATGCGTGAATCACGTTCTCTGAAAAGGCGGTGCTGGTGAGAAGGCGGTGCTGGGAATTTGCCAGCACCGCCTTTTCTTGCTACAGAGTGATCCGCATCTGCCGATTGATGCGCTGTGTCATGAGGCCCCAATATTCCGTGTCTATTGAATCAGTGGGAAAAGAAACATAATCGGAATAGCGAAACGGCACTGTCACAGCCCTGGCTGTGTGTGGAGTCCGGTCTGCTCAGGGACTACCTCGCCTTTTTGAGCTTTTTTGCGTTTTTGTAAAAACCGGGGAATCCCTGACGCCAGGTGACGTAATTAGGAAATCCTACAAAACATACATGGCTTGGAGGGAATAAACTTATGGCTACAATTCATGGTGATTTGTTCTGAGCCGTAGGCTATACTGGATATTTTCATACACATGTTTAAAGCGTCATCATCTGTTTCCTCCTACTGAGAAAGAGATGGAATTTGTTGCCGACTCGCGGTATTTTTCCAAACCTTGGTTCCCGCTCTGGTTCTTAATTCATCAATGGCCTTGCGGTGCATGTACGTCCACATGCACGGGGCTACTATGGTAATTAGTGCTACTTAATTATAATAACATTCGTCAAAGCGGGGCTGATTCTATACTCGATTCGCGCTGATATAGGGACATCCTGTACTTTTTTACGGGCGAGAGCTATTTGTGAGGGGCGCACAGCAATTAAACTTTGTAGCACTCCTAGTCCGTGCGTTTGTAATACTGTGTGTTCTACGGTCAATACAATGTGCAGTGGTAAAAACACAGAGGGGCACTGGTAAAGGTAATGTATGTTAATATGTGAAATACTACCTGTACGAGGCAGGTGCGCTATTCAATCCTGAATGGTTTTCGCGCTGTCCTCACAGGTGATATGGGGCCTCATCATTACCTTCATACGTTACCTAAACTAATACGACTAATACAATAGTCAATACCCACTCAAAGATGGTCCAACGTAGTTCTTAATAGTTGAAGCACGTTGAATTAAATATTTGAATATGAAAACCTTGGCCTAAACACAAAACGCAAACACAATTGTGTAATTAACGTCGCCTAAAAAATCGGGAACTTTGTCAGTGTTCATTTAGGAACAATGTAGACGGACCAAACATTATGAACATACCATGTATAGTGCCCAGCAGGAATTTAATTATTTTCCCATCCTTACTCTGTTTAATTCTAAATATCATTTTCAATTCATTAATTCTAATGCCACATTCTTAAACACTTGCAATCAAAATTCTTAACATCTTGAAACATTTAAAAGATAGCGTTTTCACAGTGACCACAGAAAATCGTTTAATTCCTAAACATCGTTTTAAAGTGAAATTACAGTGAAGTGATGTGAATGATTTATAAATCAATTGTATTAAAACTACAAAATTCAATTCAGGAAAGTACAGTAAACAAAATTAAGTTTTGTACTTGGCCCTTTTCCTTTCAAGTCACTTTCTATTGTTAGGCAGCGAAGCGACTTCTTGGTTAGATTAAAATGCTTCTTCCCTATTTCACCTAATGGATATGACCCAAAACTTTTCCCCAGCTCCTATATCAGCGCGAATCGAGTATAGGCAACAACTAGACCCGATGAAAGAGAAATTTCTATTGGGTGTAACCTTGACTGAGGCCGAGCCAGATTTATGTACATAGTTTCTCATTCGCTGATAAACGCCAAGGGCATACATTATTATCTAGGTCACGTGATATTGTGACCTTCTCGATCACTTGAGCCAAGAACGTCAAGAACAGTGGCGGATTTAAGAGTCAGCAGTGTCTGCAGCTGCTGACAGGGCCCCCCTAAAATATTGCTCTCAGGGCCCCCTTCGGACACATCTTAGTCGCACTAGTGCGATATTGCGTTGCTTCTTGACGCTAAAGGGGCCCCACCTTAAGCTGCTGACAGGGCCCTTTTCCTTAAATCCGCCACTGGTCAAGAACATAGCAACAATGTATAATGTAAATTAGGAACAAACAAACATTGCCTGCAGGTAAGGTCATCATTTGTATAGACCAGTTAACAGCAATGTCAAAGCCAAAGATATTTGGAAGATATATATATCTATCTATATATATATATATATATATATATATATATATATATGCCCCCCCCCCTCTGGTTACGCCACTGTTTCTGGCCCTGTTTATTGCAATGGAATGTCCCACAAAGTTTTGGAGTAGGTTTATCATATCATTTCATGGGACCTTTAAGAAGAATAGTGAGTATAGAATTGCTGAAAATAAAGGCAAGCTTAGACACCACTTTAAAAAATGGACCCTTGATTTTGAAGCCTCTTGATTCTCATTTCAGTCATCATTTTTTGTTTGAGATAACATTTACCATGGATAATAATATTGTGTATGTGATTTTCAGTTGAATGGATGGTTGTAGAGATGTGTGTGAGTTTTTGTTTGTCACTGTCTCTTGTCCTCTGTCTAGTGTTTTGTGCTGTTGTTGTTTTGACCTTGTTTTTGTTTAGTTTTGAAAAACCTGTACTTAAATAATTTGGTTCATTCTTGATCCAACCTCAACATTGCTTGCTTATCATGGTACCAGGTACTATGTAGTTTTTGGTTATTGGATGAATGCCCTCATTAATTATTACTCTTTGGCCTGGTCATTTGATATTTGCCTACATCATCCAGTCACATCTCTGATTCCAAAATATTACTTGGTACCAAGCATATTGACTCTTGTAAATTAATGAATAATTATTACACTCTCATTGTATGTATGTTACAAGTACATCTCTTGTGTGGTTGGGTTTGGTGGACCATATTTACTGTATGTTTTTCTCTTCCTCTGCCAAACCAAGTACAGGTAATAAAAATTATCGATTCGAAAAGCTATTTTTTTTTTTGATCAACCTAGTTTATTGGTCGAAAACTGTTTTTCGGTCAAAAAAAAACCCAGGTTTTTCAAAAAACCTGCATCGATTTTGATAAACCAGGTTTATCGATTCGAAAAGCTAGGTTTTTAATAAACCTAGTCGAAAAACTTGGTTTCTCGATCGAAAACCCAGGTTTTTCGAAATCAAATTATAGGGTTTTTCAATTTGAAAAAAAAAAACAGGTTTATCGATTGGAAAACTGTAAAGTAGCTCAAAGATTTCGAAAAACTCTCGCTCACTTTTTTAAGGATTTCACTCAAATCCTTCCGTCTTCCGTTTCGTCTTCCATTTTCAAAAAATAGACCGACAACGCGTTGCAAAGTATCTAGCAACACGTTGTGGAAACTCACAACGCGTTGCAAGCCTTCACAACGCGTTGCGCGCTTTACAACGCGTTGCGAAGGTCCACAAGTATGGCAAGCCAAAAGGGTCATTACGTATTGCGGCAATGCGTTGCTTTCGAAAGCAACGCGTTGCTTATGAAAAGCAACGCGTTGCTTAGTCAGCCAATAGGAGTAAAGTTTTATTCAACGCGTTGCTTTCGAAAACAACACGTTGCTTTCTAAAACAACGCATTGCTTTCGAAAGCAACGCGTTCTTTGCAAAGCAACGCGTTGGATAAAACTTTACTCCTATTGGCTGACTAAGCAACGCGTTGCTTTTCATAAGCAACGCGTTGCTTTCAAGAACAACGCGTTGCCGCAATACGTAATGACCCCTTTGGCTTTGCAAAGCAACGCGTTGCCGCAATACGTAATGACCCTTTTGGCTTGCCATACACAAGCCATATGGGTCATAACGTATTGCCGCAGCGCGTTGTGAAGGTTTGCAACGCGTTGTGAGTTTCCACAAGGCGTTGCTAGATACTTTCCCAGGTCAAAATTCCAGTTGATCCCAGTTGAAAGCTGTTCCATTTTCCGTGACGGAACTAACTTGTTTCAACTGTTTTTAACTGTTTTCAATTGTTCTTAACTGAGTTCAACTGGTCAGTAAAACCTAGTTGAAAATTGTTCCATTTTCCGTCACGGAATCAACTGATTCAACTGGATATTCAACTGGGATCAACTGGATTTCAACTGGTTCCAGTTGAAACCAGTTCACCCGGGATCAACTGGAATTTTGACCTGCACTGTTAAAAATGTTCTTAAAAAACGACGTTTTGACTGTCAGCCTGGACTCAAAACGTGCAAATAACTGTAAAAAGGGACCCGAAACGTGCCAATAACTGTAAAAAAACGTCATTTTAACTGTTGTGAGTCCCAGCTGCCAGTCAAATCGCTGTTATTTTAATGAACATTTTTAACAGTGTGGGTTGCAACGCGTTGTCGGTCTATTTTTTGAAATACGTCACAGAAATTGATCATTCTAATTGGCCGACACCGCAACGCGTTGTGACATATCATGGAAGGACAAGATACCTAACACTGCTGTTCTTGAACGATGTGGGATAGAAAGAATTGAGGCCTTGCTTATTAAGGACCAACTCCGTTGGGTAGGACACCTTGTTCGTATGGAGGACAGCCGAATTCCCAAAGCACTCTTCTATGGAGAGTTAGTCTCTGGCCAGCGTTCACAAGGTGGCCAGTACAAGATGTATAAGGTCACTCTGAAAGCTAACTTGAAAGCATGTGACATCCCTACTGACACCTGGGAGAAACAAGCTCTCTGTCGCCCAGAGTGGCGATCAATCTGTAGTGCCGGAGTGAAGAAATTTGAGAATAGCCGCATCAAGCAACTCAAGGACCCTCGCACGGCTCGCCATGCTGCTCAAGACCCAGGGCCGTCGCTAGACATTTTGTCAGGGGGTGTAAAGTGAAGAAATGTTATTGCTGCAGTAAGAATCCTTGGAAGCGTATAGCGAATAAAACAATACAACTAACACGGTTCGGGCCTACTTAAGGGCCGTTGAAAATTGTCCTAAGTAGATGCTCTTACAGACCATTTTTTCTTGATCGTTTGAACTGCACGCCGCAAGTGCCTTGACACAAACCGGAAAGCCCTGAACGGGTGGGGTACAGGGGCCCGCTTCAGGGCCCCTGGCGGGGTGCAGGGGCAGAGCCCCTGCCGGGGTCCAGGGGGCGGAGCCCCCGGAAGCTCTTGGATTTAAGCTATTCAGAACCTTCAAAATGACCACTGTTTGAGGGGTAAATAGTAACCAATTCAAAGTAAAGACCAGAGTAAAGACTGGTTTCTAACTTTGCTCACTGAGACGGGCAGTATGCATAGCTTGTACTGCCAAAGAGAATTGCATATAGCGAGCGCCAATGTCTTTAATGGGTGTGGTGCAGGAGCAGAGCCCTTCTGGGGGTCCAGGGGGCGAAGCCCCCGGAAGCTCTTGGATTTCAGCTATTCAGAACCTTCAAGATTACCACTTTTTGAGGGGTAAATGGTAACCAATTCAAAGAAAAGACTGGTTTCTAACTTTGCTCACTGATACGGGCAGTACATGCTTGTACCGCCGAAGGGGAACTATACACATTATAGCTAGCACGAATTTCTTTAAAGGATGCGGTGCATGAGCAGAGCCCCTGCCGGAGTCCAGGGGGCGGAGCCCCCGGAAGCTCTTGGATTTTAGCTATTAAGAAAGGTATTTTTGAAGGGGTATAGTAATTAATTCAAATGACAGCCAGTAGACATATAAGTTTATGGTGCTTGGGGCTAGGGAATCGATCCCTACCAATTTTGTTCTTGACCACTTCAGCTCCCCGACTAAAAATTCCCCTTATACTGGTAGACCAAACTTGGGGAATGGCCCATGGCACATTAACAATTCATGATTACCGTTGGTTAGGCTTGGAATAAAACTAATTGGCTTGAGGGGAAGCCAAATCTGTGATATTTGGATTTATGCAAGTCTGGAGTTCAATCTCATGCGTTCTGATGTCGTTCTCCTTTTGTTTCATTCTTACTTCCCCTTTCTCTCTTTCTTTTCTCTTCTCTTTTCCTTCTTTCTTTTCTCTTTCTCTTTTCCTTCTCTCTCTCTCTTCCCTTTTTCTTTCTTCTCTTTTTGAGGATCGCTGGGAGGTTCCCCCCCCCCCCCCCATGGCGACGGGCCTGTCAAGACCAAACATTTCAAAGTTCTTCTTATGTCTGTCCAGTCTGCAAACGTTTTTGCCGTTCACGTATAGGCTTGATTAGTCATCGTAGGACGCATCCTAACAATCAATAACGTAGTTTAGAGAGGAATGAGATCTGTCGGACTAGACGGTTTATTGCCATTTGGTCTAATTCCATTTGGTCTAATAGCCATTTGATCTAACTCCAATTCGTCTAAACCCATATTGTCTAATACCAATTTGTCTAATAGCCACTTAGTCTAACATCCAATTTATCTAACCACCAGAATGTCTAATATCCATTTGGTCTAATGCCCATCTAATCTAATGCCCATTTTGTCGACTTGGTCTAATAACCACAAACACCATTTGGTTTAATTCCATTGGTTCTAATATCCATCTAGTCTAATAATCCATTTGGTTCTTCTAATATCCACTTGGTCTAAGACCCATTTGGTCTTAATATCCTATTTTGAATGTTAAACCCAAACATAATTGGTCTTAAACATGGATTTATAATATTGAAAAAAATATGCGTCAATTGCATGTCGTAAAAGGCCGGACTGAAATGGATCCCTGAGGTTCGAGGGTAAGAAATTGGTCTGTTGTAATCAATGCATGTCGTACGAACAACTCGTCTAAGACTCCAACTGATGTCGTTTTGTAAACTGGAAATATTCCTATTCTTATGAGAGTGGAGTCCGTGCTTGGACTGCATTCTTTTTCCTTATTTTTGTCAATGTGATATTGTCTTGATATGTCTTCTTTCCTTTTCAATTTTCAGATGACCATAATTAACCTATGCACTAAGTGACTCATATAAATCTGCAAAGATGATTTAGACACACTTTCCTAATACGCCTTGCCGTGTGCAGCCTATGATTTTTTCTAGATCTAAAACTTATGCTAGGACAACACTACTACTGGGTGGCAAAACTCTGCAAACATAATGTTTTTTACAACATGCTCGGTTGATAATTTTTTCTAGTTCTTTCTTTTTCTGTACCAATTGATTCTATATTTCAAAAAAATTGTCCCCACTAGCTGGTTTCCTCATCTGGTGGACTCGGATAATTTTCCACTATTGCTGTCTGCTCTTTTTGACAGTGGCGTGCCGGGGGGGGGGGCATGGGGGCGCTGCTCCCCCTGTGGGATCTTGCCCTCCTCTTGCCCCCTGAACAATTAGTGATTTACATAGCCAATCTACTATACTAACAAACGAATTTTTAATATATGGCGTTCCCCCCTGAAAATGTAAGTGTCCCCCTCCCCCCCTTTTGCCCCCCGCTGAAAAAAAAAAGCGGCTACGCCACTGCCTCCATTGGAATTTTACAATCATATTGTTTTCAAACATTGCCGACTTATTGATTGCGTCTTTAAAATTTTTCTTTTAAACCAGGTATTTTGTCTTCCATCTCAAAGAAAATTGAGTCATTACTGTTGCTACCCTACCTAAAAAATCGTGACCCTAATTCGTTAAAATTATCGCCCTATTTCGCTATTTGGAACAACGGATTAAAAACTCATTGCGAAAACTATGGCTAAAATCGTCTCAACTTGTTCTTGATAGTCTGCTATTTCCGAAGATCGAAATGGTTTCATGAATGGTCGGAATATTGGCTGTACCTTCGTGCTAATCATTGAATCTGATTGAGTATGCTGACAATAGGAACATCCAGGGCCATTGTCTTGTTAGATACGAAAAGGCATTGATAGTGTGTTGAACATGGTTTTCTATGTGATGTTTTATCTGGAATTCAATCTTGGGCGGATAATTTTATTAAATGGGTCAAAACCTTTTGTAATGAAAAAGGTTACGTTATATCAATAACGGATTTCTCAGTAGTCCTATTAATATGCCTCGTGTGATATTTCAAGGCTTGCCTTCACCATTTTTTGTTGCTGTTTTGCATTGACATTCTCGCTATGCAGTTCGTAGACGATAATATTAAAGTATAAAAGTCGGCAAATCATGGAAAAGAAAAAAGATTAATTTTGCTGCCAGACGACACCACATGCTTTTTACAAGGTGATTGGAATCTGTTTCAGGCCTTTTTAACAACGGCTTTGGCATATATTTTTCCCCTCGTTTTCAGGGTGCAAAATTTTTGATTCCAACAATCTTACTCTATTCATATTGACAAACCCCTTAAAAAACAACCGACTTTTTTTCCCATTTCAGGAAGTTGGCCTCAAGTGGAAGTCCCACACTTTAAGACTTTAGGTGTTAACTTTTCCCTTATGTAATTCTCTTTATGAACTTCCCTAAACTTGGTCAGATTGAGCAACCCGGCACGTTGGAAACATACAGGAATTTATCCATTTTGGGTAAAGTTACTGTTATCAAATCCCTGTTGTTACCCCACCACCCCAGCTTCTGTATCTTTATTTTCAGTGCTTTGCATTAATATCCCTAAAACATTTTTTAGAGGAGATTTGAATAATCTTCTTTATAAATTCATTTGGAATGGGGGAAAGTATCGAGTCAAAAGGGACATTTTATGTAATGACTATGAATAGGTGGGTGAGGATGAGTTGATCCTCTTTTGTTTTTCTCTCAGGCTCAAAAATCTATGTGGTTAAAGCAGTTGCCTTGAACACCTGATACTACAGCTTTTGGAAAAACTTGGAAATTTCTGTTTTGGAAACTTTTACCACTCTGACTGGACAATCTTGTTAAGGTCTGATGCTCCGGATACGGTTTTGAATCAACTTTCTAATTGTCAAGCTCATTGAAAGTATGGTACTTATACAAAACAAATCTCAAGAGAGTTTAGGCTGGTCAGGTTTTCATCTTCAAGAACCCCATCTGGTGGAATAAAATTGTTCGCTTTGAAATAAAAAAGTTCTTTTTTTTTACCCGTTTGGGATGAAAAGGGGATTCTTTTAATTTCGGATCTTTTCCCTAGGTCATAATTTTGTAGATTTGGTCGGTGAATTTGACATTCCCAATTAGTGAGACAGAAGGAATATAATTTTTATGAATGGAATTTATTTGGATTGGTTTTCAGAACCCAGAATATTCAAGAAAATTGTCTGACAAATATCCACTTTCTCTTGATGAGGGAAAAATAAAGTTCCGAAATAGTTCTACTCCTACACTCCATTTTAAGGGACATGGGCTAGGCTCCTTTGAGGTTGAAAACAAATGTATTGATTTGTTTGGATGTCCCAGAAGAATTGGAATGGAATATATTCACAATATTAATTTCAAGTGCCGCATTGAAACATAATTACGGTCTTTTTATTTTAAACTTTTTCATAGAGCAATTTGCACCATCAGTTTATTCTTTTCTTCTTCATAAAATTCACAGAGTTGACTCACCTAATTGTTCTTTCTGTGAGAAATTTCCTGAAACCATTTTTCCACTTAGTTTGGGTGAATGTGAAAAGGTTTCCCACTTGTGGGATGGATTTCATGTTTTTTGATAAATAGTGTTTTTCTGTGGAAAATTTTAAATTTTTTCAAATTTTGAAAAAACATTTGGGTCACAGATTCCTCAGAACATGATGATTGTATTTTAAATTTCATTTTCTTTCTATTTTTGTGCTTGAAATTTTTAATCTTCACAGGTGTAATTCCAGCAAACAAAACCCCAATTGTGCTGGGCATTTGTTTTAAAATTTTAGTCAAATTAAAGAATCCCATGAAATGCCAAATACAGTTGAATGTGGTTTGTTGCAAGTCTACAAGGAGGTCCAGAAAGCAATTCAATATTGGGTTGCTGATGACAATCATTGTGGTCTATGGATTTATCAGAGAGTAAGAGAATCCAGGTGACTGGGTGAAATCTATTTCATGGCACTGACTGCCTAATCAATAGTTTCACAAATGATGTCACGTGTGTAGTGAAGGGCCATTCCAATCCAGAGATTTGTTTTTTTGCTGAGATTATC
>JAMKCH010035109.1:0-15938 GCA_023653785.1 Ophioderma brevispina | reverse complement strand
GTTGGTATTACTATCTTGCTGTCCTCCATGTAACTTGGAAGCCAAGATATTGGGAGAAATGTATTGAAAAGAGCGGCCATTTTGAAATTCAAGATGGCAGGCAAACAGCTGATCGAACAAAATTGGAACAGTCAAATTCAATTATTTTAGCCCTCTAAGTTATTTCCAACTCACGATACAGGCCGAAGTATATTAACCCTCGTCTGGGGGTTAAACCCCCTATTGAACTTTCCTCCGATGCGCTAAAATGACAAAAGCTTTCTCATTTCCAGTCATTTTAGCGAAAATTATGTGAACTTAGCACCTTCACCAGGGTGAGTGTGTGCCTTCAAAATTGAAGGTAGAGGGGTGGTTGCACCCAAGAAAAATCTAGGGTACATTTTTTTAGAATATTCTGCAAAGTATGGCTCTAAAACTCTGTTCATGTAAACTATATAATTGCCAAGAGCTGAAAACCGCATGAAAATCCGATATTCCTACCTTTTTTCGCGAGAAATTTGATTTTTGCCTATTTTCTGTAGCAAACGCCAATTTTGCCAACTCGTGGACTTCATGTGTTTAATGTCATTGTGATGACATATACTAGGTATGTTAGTACTTATTTTGGTATCAATAGAAAGAGGGGACCATGGCTATCAACTGGTATTAAAATCATAAGCATCGGATGCTTTATAACAAATTCCTGAGGGGATGGTAACAACCCCCTGGTAAACCATGCAAACGGCTTAGTAAGACGAGGGTATAAAACATGTCGGCCATATTGATTTCAAGATGGCCACCAAACGAAATTAGTTGCAACTTCAATTATGGTTTATAGTAACCTCAGTATCACAAACATGGGTATTGCCACCATATTTAGTCCAGTATGTCATTCCAAAAGTCAAGATACAGGACAAAGTTTATTCAACATGTCGGCCATTTTGAATTCAAGATGGCCACCAAACGAAATGAGTTGCAACTTAAATAACGGTTTCTATAGCAACCTTAGTATCACAAACATGGGTATAGACACCAAATTTACCTTTCTAAGTCGCCCACAAATGGAGATATGGGGGGAAATAAATTGAAAGTAGCGGCCATTTTGAAATCCAAGATGGCTGCCAAACGGGTGGTCGAAAAAAATGGGAACAACCAAATTCGAGTTCCTAGGTGTCAATATTACCCAAAAAAGAAAAAAAATCAAAATGTAGCAAAATAGCCGACAAATCCAAAAACATTACGATAAGGCAGCATACTATGATAACTGTTACCAAATTTCTGTCATTTATTTATGGATTTCTTACCTCACTTAGTTTCTAAAATTGAATACATATACAGTGCTTAACTTAACTTATTTATACTATCCTATTTGCTACTTAATCCTCTCTGTAACAGTAAATATTAAACCCGTGGATAAATAATAGCGAAACTAAGATCAGAATTGTCCTTAACATAAGGGCTTACATTAACCGACATGAGGAAGAGGTAGGGTATGTAGGAGCTTGTAAGGAGGCAGAAAGAGATGTGAATTTACCTGGACAAGATTGCGTGTTGCAGGAACGTATGTCTGTACCGCTTCCTGCACATGATCTATCATCAGTACTGTCTGGGTCATTACATATTCGTGCCATTGTTTGGGATCCTGATCCACACGTTACTGAACATGATGTATATGGGCTCCAAGAACCCCATGAAGGATCTGAAGGTAAAGGTAAAAAACAAATGCACTTTAATCTTAATATGTAAAAATATAGAATGCAAAATTAGATTCACAGTACAGATAGTAGCCGTATTTATGACTTAATTCCTTGGCTTCATTGTTACAGCCCAGTGTGAATGGTCAAATTTCAAACCAGTGAACGATGCGACTTCATATATACGTCGAGAGTGTGACCATAAATAAAACAACAAAAGCAACAAAATCCATTGATGTGTTTCGGAGATGTGATCTTACCTTCGCCACCACATTTCTCAATGAACCAGTTAAAAACGTATAATCAATGGGATAAAAAGTCTCCTTTAAAAGCGCTATTATAAATATGACCAACAAGTTGTATTTAGTTGAGGAAAACCAAGTTTTCCCCACTATTTGACGAGCTAAACAAACGTGTGCTACCCATTGTTTGATAAGAAATATGTTCTCGGGCTAAGTTGGGGTCTCCCATACAGTTTTGTATTCTATAGATTTTATTCGTAATTGATGGGCTTACCTCTACCGCCCGGACATGACTGGGTGTTACATTGGACTGTTTGACTGCCTTCGCCAGGACAAACGATATTGTCAGTAGTATCTGGGTCATTACAACTTCGCGTTCTTGTTTGCGTGCCGGAACCGCATGTATGTGAACATGTTGAATAAGAACTCCAAGTGTTCCATGTCGGATCTGAAAAATAAACGGACAGAAATTCCGATCATTTGCTATTCCAGGTAGCCCCGTCCAAATGTGAAATAAAGTTTTAAAGTGATATTCCAAAGTTGATGAAGTTATCTCCACCCACTCTTATGACCGCGCGTACAGTCCTCTCGACTCATCGCCTGACCCCACTTCATAATGTACTATCACAAGCTGCAAAGATATCTTGTTGATATTCAGAGTACATAATGAATGATTTTGGATTCACCCTGGTTCATATCATTTGTTTATTATCACACCCTATAACTTGAGTAAAATCACTGAACTAAGTTTACAAAAGGAGCATTTTCACGCACAACTGGTCCCGTTCAGAATTCGTTGAGATTGATTTCCCCCTCTGGCGGGACGACTTGGAATTTTTGCCTCTCTGGATCGATTGCCTCGGTACGCCACAGGCTTGTGATTTGCAGTCTGCATTGCTGTACCTGTACTTATAATAATTTGTTGATGCTCATTACCACCATCTGCTAGGGAGGACCTGCACACACCCACTGATCTACCTTCACAAGAGGAGACAGCAGATGCTATCAGAGATATGAAAACGAATAAGGCAGCAGGTCTTGATTGTGCAATAACTGCTGAGGCACTGCAAGCAGGAGGAGAACAGACGATAGCCGATGTTATCCGCAAATTTTGCGTCGAGGTATATACAACATTATCACCACCGCAGCAGTGGACCACAAATGTCATCGTACCCCTGCCCAAGAAAGGATATCTCTCCCTCTTGACAAACAACTGGAGAATCACTCTAATGTCAATAGCTGCTAAAGTTTGCAGCAAAATGCTGTTAAACGGAATTCGACCATTCGTTGATCCAATAATTAGGAGCAGCAAGGCCGTTTTCCGTTCAGCCCACAGTTGTGCTCAACTGACACACATCCTTCGACGGATTATGAAGGAATTCAAAGACCAGCAACTTCCTCCTTTCGTCGACTTCAAGAAAGCCTTTGATTCCATCAATAGGACCGTCATGTTCTCCATATTACATCACTATGGCATTCCTGAAGCAGTGGTCAATGCCATCAGAGCCCTGTATAGCAACTCACGAAGTGCAGTGATGGTGAACGGAAACATTCAAGAGCCTTTTGATTTAACCACATGAGTCCTACAGGGAGATGTACTTGCGCCTTTTGTGTTCATCATTAACGAAAGCCACTGCTGGGGTGGACGCTGAAAACTGTAACACACAACCGTCGATCTAGGAGGAACCCGGCCAAACTACTAAACGATGTGGATTTTGCTGATGACAAAATGCATTCGCCACCTCTTGCCATCGAATAATGCTTAACATGAAACGAACTGACCACGTACCCAATGTCACTATTTACACCATGATCGGCACAAAGCCTCTTGTCGAGTGTGTAAGAACTCGACAGCTTAAGTTCATTAGGCATATACTCCGCATGCCAGTTAATGAATCCGCTAAACTTTATGCTCTTTATACACCACCATATGGTAAAAAGAGACCAGTTCGGCAACATACGTCATTTCTATCATATCTGTGTCACCTGTTTGGGGATAGTCAATTTATGCGAACAAGGAAATTCAATATGTCAAATAGTCTCTTACATAATGCATATAGCAGACGCCCGTGTGTTGTTATTAGAAGTAATGAGTGTGTCAGAGTTGGGGAAGTATTATAATAATTTGGGTGGCTGATTTGAAGTCTACAGACGGTGATATGCTCGGGGTGAAAAGTCTTATGGCTTCAATATTGGCCAACGATCTATAATATTCGAAAATATTATGATCAAGGTTTAAGTTTTTAATAACTACAGTTAACCACTTTAGTTAAATAGATAATAAAGCTATCCAGTCGCCTTGAACTAGAAGTTGAGGTGTTCATGTTCCATGACTTAGGAATCAAAGTAAGTGGATCAAAACGAAACATATATTTAATTTGATCTATACTCGATTCATCTGATATGTGACCCCGTACAATTCTTGCGGAGGTGAAAAATTCAATGAGGCGCAGGGACTTCTGTTAATCTTGTTATTGTGAGGAATGTTAAGGCCTGAAATACACCATAGTGCGTTTCCATACATGAATGAAATTGTATTTAGTGGCAGCTGAGTGAGTTAAATGACCGGAGTGTCCTCCAAGATAATCCGGTGTGGCACGTGCATTTGAATTCTTTCACTTTCCCTCTCCGACTTAATTGAATAGGTCCAAAACTCCAGGGGGACGAACGTATCAACGCGAATCGAGTATAGGTGTTACTCAGATCTATAGCTTCTGTAAATTCATTTCGCACAAAGAAATTTACTATAAAGAATGTGAACAATTATTCATTTGGTCACCCCTTTATCAGACTTTCATTCAAGAGAAGGAAAAGTATACGGGTTGAATTATTGAACAGTTCTTCGTTGTAACATGCAATTTTTGAAATTTTGCTTTGGGAAATTTGCTAGAGAAATATCGTTTAGATAATAGGCAATCATTTAATATAATAAAATAAATACGTATAAGAGAAAACAGAAGATAAATACCATCGCCACCACCGTCAGTTAGACATGACTGTGTGTTACAATCCCTTGATTCATCAGCTGATCCACTACAGGTTGTACTGTCCGTAGTGTCTGGATCGTTGCATGTCCTTGTCCGTGTTTGGGTTCCACCACCGCATGTTATACTACATGTGCTCCAAGAGCTCCAATTGTCCCACATTGGTACTTCAACATGTTCAAAAAGAAAGATGCGTAATTATTTGAAAATAATGAGCACTTATCCTGTTCTCTTTTCCTGGAGCTTTTAGAATATTTTTCAAAAAACCGTCTGAACATGGCTCGTGTAGCAACATTTAAGTGACACTATTTTCCCACATGTCAGATTGTACAGCTTCAGTCAAATAATTGGCGCGCATAAGTCCTTTTTGTCAACCCTATTAAATAATAATATAAAATAAGCATTCATTTGAAACTTAATATGCCAAACTTTTTCATAAACATAAAGGTACAACTATTTAAATGAAAAAAAAAGAAAAATATTTATGACCTTTGTGAAAAAATGACGAGCAGTTATCCTTGGCTCCTGCACACAATGTTCCGAAAAGACATCGCCGGAAAATTGTGTTAGTATTTCAATTATTGTTATGTTTTAGTGGCTGTTTCGAAACCTCTGGTGGTTTTAATACTTTATTATAGTTATTTTTGTGAGAGAGGGAAGAGTGCGAATGGGTGACACAAAAGGAATTGTTATCCTTGTGAGAACGCAATGTACTGGAGTGTTCTCTAGTATAAGGTTAAGCGCGAAAACTAATCTTAGTTGAATAAAAACGTTCACATTCTCCCAAAATTCCTATTCCTGACTTGGATTTGTAACAATTAATTTTCGACATTGCTACAAAATAACAAGAGTGAATTAAACACCTGAGTGATCCATATTTGTGAATTCACATACCTGGGAATGACTGGTGTTACAATCTCTCGGTTCAGTAGCTGACCCACTACCATGTTGTTACTAATATCCCCCCCAGTGTCTGATCATTACAAGTCAGTGTCGTGTTTGAGTTCCACCACCGAATTGTTTACAGTTACAAGAGCCCCATCATTCCAGTCGTTCCATGATGGCGCTTTAATAGACAAATAGAAATACATTGATGACGTTTAGTATTCAGAGGACTCGCGGAACATCGGACCCGACCGGAGAGATATTCAAAATACTATCTCTACTGAAAAACATTTAAGTTAATTTTCAAAGGTCACATATTTTGCGTAATATTATTAGGGCCCTGCACATTGAACATTGATGGATGAACTGCACGTGGTTAACGGGTAATGGTGCGCTCATTTGAAACCAACCAATCGGAAGCACTCCTTCTAAAGGATCATACTCTAGGACCGTAGCACAGTGGGCCATATTCTCGATTCGGGTCAAGTACCTAATACATCGCTACCCGTTGGCCATAAAATATGGTACTTTGGTTTTTTTGTGATGCGAAATGACGAATCCGACTGTTTATATGCGTCAGATTAAACCCGTTTTTATTCCATACAGGGGGTCCCCCCCAAAAAAAACCCTCGATGATCGGTCAATAATTAATTAACATCTTACATATAGAGCTGAACTTTAGTGGTGGATAGAAGGTGGGGGCAATTATAGGCAAAAAAAGATTAGTCATTTTTATAACCGACGTCGGTGAATAAGTGATCAAATTCGACTCTTGACTATAAGCCTCCAATTCCCAAGAAAAAGATTACTGAAAAAGTTTCCAGAGACCAGTTGTTATGAATAAAAAAGGGGGCAATTATACATATATTTAAAAAGACAAGAGGAGTTTCCAGCAGTCATCTAGAAGGGCTGGATTGATAACAACAACTTGAGATCTGCCAATTTTTTACGCATTTGGGAAAAGAAGGTAACTGAAAATTTACTTATTGGGTTCCGTGACTTCTGTTATGTGTTGGGGGTACCCCGGGGGATTTCCAGAGAGTCAAACAATTCAGATTAATAATGTCTGGATGTTTACTGGAGCCGATGATAAAGGCTAAGCACCGGCAAGTGAACCGGATGAGTTGTAGACAGTCAACCCTATTCTATTTAAAAAAAACAGTACGCTTTAGAACAATGTAAAAAGGGTTTCAAACGGGGAAGAACTGGACGGAACCGACAAGCAACGGGTTTGATTGAGGTTTTGAAAAAACCATCCCTAATTCCAATGAGCTACATACAGCCGACCTATCAAAGGTAGTGGAAAACTGAAGCTACCTTTTCAGGTCCAGAGTAAGTAAATTGAGCAGATGTGGTGGGCGTATGGTGCCAATTTAATTACTTGTACGCTTGAACAACGGTGGAGCGATGGGACAAATACGAAGTGGTAACAGTACTCTACAATTCTTTGGCTTAGCAAGTAGGGGACGAAGACAGGAGGATAAATGCCTCCTGGAACAATCTTTGAGGGAGAATTGGAAAGGAACACTGTGAAAAAAAATGTCCGTAAAGTTACGGAAATATTTCTGGCAGCAGTTTTTTCCAGACATTTTTATGGGTAAATTTACAAAAAGTCTGTTCAAAATTACGGAAATTTGACAGTCATTTTACAGAAATTTGTCTCATATATGGAAAAAATGTGTATTTTAACAGAAATTTTGTCCGTAATTTAAAAATTACGGAACCAAAAAAAAAAGTACGGAAACATTGTGCCAGGAAAAAAAGTTTTTGAAATAGTTCCGAAATTGAACATTTTTTAATGTTTTTTGTTTTTTTATTTTTATGGTTTTTAAAAAAAAAAAAAAAAAAAAAAAAAAAAAAAAAAAAAAAAAAAAAAAAAAAAATACAACAGATTTTCCGTAAATTTACGAAAAATCTGTTTTCTTAATTTAGGAAATTTTTTTCTGACAGTGAAGATGCAAATATTTTTGTATTGTTCAGCTCATTTTCACTGTTTGGTACTGTGATTAGGACATTTTTTTGCCGGCGATTCAGGAATGTGTTGCAGTGACCTTGAATTTGCCCCTCCCCCAAAATTAACACGAACGACCACTTTGGCTACGCACTCAGGGCTACGGACAGCAGCAAAACGTAAACGCATGCGCAATATTGAAAATCCTGAAGCTCGATTTACCGAATTGACAGTCCTAATCATGTTTTATTCATTAGAATTCAACTCTTGAATTATTGATGTTTCTATATATCAATGCAGCCCGAGCAAACGAGGTCTGCACTCTGGCACGCTAAAAAAATGCTCATTAATAATATGCCCTATATGACTTTTGTTACTGCCTTGCTCGGATTGGTAAAAATAATTCCATGTGGCTGCAAACGGGGCGATGTTGGTAGTGCCCAGGGATATTTTATGATGCGGTTTATTGTAACTTACCGAAATCTTATGGACCTTCATCAGTACTAGGAGCTGTCCAGGTTATTGTTTTCGATGACTTGTCATCGCGGTTCGGGTACCCATCCATTCTGCAAAACAAAATAACGGACAGATGTTGAATCCATTTCAGCTTGTAATGTGATTTTTAAAGGGTATAGGTTCATATTTCACTGCGGATACATTTCTCTCATTTGTTCGAAAATGGATAAGCCTATAATGCCCACATTCAAAAGGATGTGATGTCCGTTGATGATTATACAGGGGTTTTTTCTCTATAATCTGATGTGACATGTTGATTTTTTTTTGGCGGCCCTTGTTGATGTAAGAAAGATAGTCTAAAAAGTCCTTATACTTGGCAATGTCGGGGGTTTGTTTTTGCGGTAACTTTTCTTTCAAATTAATAATACAACATTCTTATTAAACATTCTTGGCAGATGCTACCAGCTGCATATTGGGACCGATGTGTATGCGCATTTTCACATGTGGCAAAGAATATCACCTAGGACCCGAAACTTCAGTTAAAGACTCTACCATTTATGTTTTGCGATTTCTACAGTGCAATCGGCGTTACTAATGTCCTATGTGATCTAGAGTAAGCGATTGGAATAACATGTGACCGCGTTATTATTTGAAACAAAGAGGTTCTATATAATAGAGAGGCAAAAAACGTTACGTTAATCTTTAGAAATTTCAACGTCTCGCATGTTTAGCGACCACAAAAGAAAAAACATTGAGTACCAACAATAGAACAGTGGCTGGTCTCCCGCTATTCAACATTATGTGGGTGCCGCTTTGCATATCAACTAATCGGTAGTTAGTGATCAAATTAATGCTTGTGAGCTAGAGGTGGCCAGTGTAATAATGGTACCTGGATCATTGTGCTCAGATACTCTTTTTGTTCATAATTGAAATGCGCGCTTAGGTGAAGATGTATTCATTGAGGCGTTTATTTAAATCAAAGGAAGACTGTGTGTGTGCATTTCATTCGTTGTGTGCATGGGTAGGACAAATATTTAAACCACCCAATAGCACCCAAAGCCAACAAAGATATTTTGGAGGATTGTTTGTAGCGAAATTGACATTATGTGTGTATTATACAAAGCACCCAAACTGTAATTATTCCGTGCAAATTCAAAATGTCAGCGCCCAGGCACGACGACTGGTTTTTGAATGCGTTTCACCCCCTCCTTGATTTGAAAGGACCCGAAACAGACTATAGGGTGTCGGCATTTAGGTATACAAATCACTAACGCCCATTTTTATATCATCTGGATCATTAGCTAAGATGTAGCACGATTATGTATTACGTGAATATCAGAAGCCAAATAAAATTTTGAAAACATATATCTTTTCGCGACAAAAATTTGGTATTATTAGGATCACGAAATGCACCTGAAACTAAAAGAGTTTTACAACTTTTAATATATTACTTAACTTAATTAGATCCTGGGCTGCAACTTAGAAGCTTAGTATCCGATGGGGCTGAACCAAACTGGCCAATGGCTTCGCTTGTGGAGCCATAATTACTGTCTTGGAGACGGGCTTGTACGAAAAATCCTTTGAAAGTACTTCTGAAATTTCACTGTGATTACAAAATAAATCCAGATACAATTAATCACCGAACTCTTCAAACTTCGATAACTGTCTAGGCAAGTTTCCAAGCTGTGCGAATGTTGGTCAAAAGGAAAGAGAACTTTGGGTCGTCTACGGGCCGTCGCTAGACATTTGTCAGGGGAGGGTGTATGTTTGTTGTAAATGTTAAAGTGAAGAAAGTTATTTGCTGCGTAACAGTAACAGGGCTTCGAAGCGTTAAGTGAGTGAATAATAAAACAATTACAAACAACGGCTCACGGTTCGGCGCATACTTAAGGGCCGTTGAAGAAATCTGTCCTAAGTAGATGCTTTTACAGACCATTTTTTCTTGATTGTTTGAACTGCACACCGCAAGTGCCTTGGACAACACACCAGGCGCAAACCGGGAAGCCCTGAATGGGTGGGGGACAGGGGCCCGCTTTAGGGCCCATGGCGGGGTGCAGGGGCAGAGCCCCTGCCGGGTCCAGGAGGCGGAGCCCCCGGAAGCTATTCAGAACCGGGGTCAGAACCTTCAAAATTGACACTTGTTTGAGGGGTAAATAGTAACCATTCAAAGTAAAAGACCCGAGTAAAGACTGGTTCTAACTTTGCTCACTGAGATGGGCAGTATACAATACATGTATAAGCTTGTATGCCAAAGAGAATTGCATTGGTATAGCGAACGCCAAGTCGTAATTAGTGTGGTGCAGAGGAGCAAGAAGCCCTCTGGGGTCGGGGTCCAGGGGGGCGAAGCCCCGGAAGCTTTGGATTTCAGATTATCAGACCCTTCAGATACCACTTTTTTGAGGAGGTAATGGTAACCAATCAAAGAAAAGACTGGTTTCAAATTTGATCCCCACTGATGCGGGTAGTATAACTTGTACCGCTGAAGGGGGGGAACTATACACATTATAGCTGCACCCAATGACTTTAATGGATGCGGTGCTGATGAGCAGAGCCCCTGGCGGAGTCCAGGGGGCGGAGCCTTCGGAAGCTATTGGATGTGGGCTATTAAGAAAGGTATTTTGGAAGGGTTAAGTAAGTAATTAATTCAAATCTAGACCTATAAGTTTATCGGGCTGGGGGCTAGGGAATCGATCCTACCAAGTTTTTTCTTGACCACTTCAGATCCCCGAACTAAAATTCCCCTTTTATGGTGAGACCAAACTGGGAATGGCCAATGGCAGATTAACAATTCATGATTAGTTGGTTAGGCTTGGAACCAAAAAAATAATTGCTTGAGGGGAAGCCAAATATATGCTGATATTTGGATTTTATGGAAGTAGGAGTTCAAAATCATCCATGCGTTCTGATGGTCGTTCTAATGTGTGTAATTCTTATCCCATTTCTCTCTTGATGTTCTCTTTTTTTCTTCTGTTGGGTTTTGTTTACGTCGTTACTTCGCGTGCTCTGTTCCTTATCTCTATCTTCCCTTTGTCTTTCTTCTCTTTTTGGGGATCGCTGGGGGGTGTTCCACCCCCCCCCACACCCCCATGGCGACGGGCCTCTGCGTATGCATAAAAAGTAGTAAATGCTTTTTACTTCAAATTATATTGAAAGTCTTTACTACCCGTCTGTATGCATAACATGAGTAAAACTCTGACTACTAGAATGACTTAACAAACCCTACTTGAAAGAGTGGTAAATCTTTTCCTTTAAACATATGCCAATAAAACCAAGTATATATAGACTTTTTCATAGTAAATGCTTCAAATTTCAAGGTAGCTTTAGAGCTATCTTTGCAGTATCCTAGAGCAGACCTGTTGTTTGAACGGAATGTCTATTTTAAGTTTTGTTTGTTTGCTTGTTGGATTTTTACTTAATGCCCAGAGGGCATTATAGGCAAACAAATGACCACGATTGCCTATGAGTGGCTCGGACCGGTTAGGGTTTTAAGGAGGTAATCAGGCACCCACCTTGAACGGTAGATCCAGGCGAATACGTTGAAGGGCTAACGGTAAGTGAATATGGACTTCCCGAGGTTGAAGCCGTGCTCCCATGATTAGGTATCTGATTGCTCCATGCTGAAAGAGGTGGTCCGGTCGGATGACCAATTACGTTACTGCCTTGATTTTCCAGTTAACACCACGATAGCTTAACAATCAGAAGCGTAGTCACTGAAATCTTCCTTCTTCCTATATGGCAATAAATAAATAATTAGCTTTGAAGCATGGCTGACACAATATAGCAGAGGCCGTAGTTCAATTTGGGTAACAAGTTGAAAACAAAAGAGACATGCAGTTGGTATTGCAGTCTGTCTTCATGCTACAACACATAAGCCTAATGGTGTAGTTGTGTATAAGATGGTACTTAGAGTCCACAGAAACGATGATATGATGAGATGATATGAGTAATGAAAGAAAGAACGAAATGTACTAATTTACTGTTTTATTCCGTCTGTTCGTATCAAATTCTACCGGCAGTGTGGGACCCTACTGGAACTGCAGAAAAAATCAAGATAAAAAAGATATAATTGCAAATTAAAATAAAAAAAATCCCGGGAAAAAATTGTTTTTAAAAAATTAAAAAAAGAAAAAACCTAAAAAATTAAAAAAAAAATCAATTACAAACAAAACAAAAAAAATCAAATAGGAAAAAGAAGCTGCAGATAAGTGACACGGTTACGAACACAAATCTTAGCCATCTGATGATCTACTAACGTGACTCGAGGGTGGGATAAGGGCATCACACACAGCACAGTAATAGTTAATTTATACTGATTGGAGCGCGAATTTCAAAGGCACAAGTCCTACAGGTACGCAATATACGGCCGGGGCTTCCTTGCTTCTTTCATGGCGGCGAGTCACATGGCCCCATCTCTATAGCGGATTCAGGGAACCATGTAAGCTTCCGGGAACATTCAATGGTCTTTATAGCAATCACAATGCTTTTAACCTAGTTTTCTGCACCACCATATCCTTCTGTAAGTCAAATCCGTTATTTTCAGTCATTTGTAAGGTAGTTTTTCAATCTAAAGGAGAGCATTACATTGTCATTTTGATGCCATATTAAAGTCGTCTGGCGCGTTGGCCGTCACCAAGTTACACTTACTTGACCTAGAAAAAGGTCAGATGTCACTTCGTTCATAGTCAATATGGCCAATAAATAAACTTATTGTACATGAAAATACACCACCGTTATCGAAGGGTTACAGACGCCATACCTTGATAACTTGTGGATATGCATATGAGAGAATACCTTGATAACTACCCCTTTTCAAGGTCTAGTAGATTCTGCAAAGGGTAGAACCATAGGACGGGTCAGTATGAAAGTCGATGGCTTCCGTTGGGAAGCCATCTCAAAAAACCCCGACCTAAGGTCTAGGCTTGTTTGGACTCATCAGAATGCATTTCGTGGTAGTATCGGATATGATCATGAATATGTATCATTTAAAATTTTGAAAAACATGAAATATTTTGAACTCTGGACAAGTTAGCAATCAGGGGCCACTATAGGTAAATATACCTATCTGCCCCACAGTCTGGAAATACCAGGAGTAAAGCCAACTGTATTCGTTAGGTTGTAGTATTGTAGTGCTATAATGCGAGTGTCTTGTCCAAGATCAGAGCTGGCTATAATTGCACAAGGGGTCTAGGTCTGACACAAACAAAAAAAACTTGTATTCAAGCTGTTTACTTACCTAAAAGTGATTCAATTTAAAAATGAAAACATGGAGACTGTCAAATTATCCGATTATTCTAGTTCCAGAATTCAAAACTGTCTTGCTGCTGCAGAAGCAAAACTTGGGCGCGCTGCTTTGTAGTGTGTATTATATGTGTGTGTAGGTTGTGTGTGTTGTGTGTTTCCATCTCGTTGAGCACAGGGTTAGGGTGTGCGTATTATGTCTTTTGTTATTAAAGCAGTACCGGTGTCAATCGCAACGCTTAGAGACACAATTGAAAAAAATGACCCATCAAAGTATGACTCAACCAAAACGTTTTGTCCTACACTTTAGGCCTTCACCTTCATTTTCAATATGCTGTGTGATATATTATGCCAAACTAAAAATGATATTCACCGGTTATTTCTACCAAAATTACTCTAATTTTCCACTCAGTCGCGTCCAAAAAATAGACTTCGAAAGTGGACTGGAGTTGCTTAATTCGGTCTTCGAAATTAAATAAGCAACCCACAATGTGCTTAAGGGCATACATTGTATATAAAGGACATAGTCACATTTTAAAAATGCTCTGTCTTTTGCATTTTTTTTTCTATATGATTTCTACACGTTCTAGGGAAGCTGTTACAGTCAAACTTTGGCATATTGTAGGAGAGCAGAGGCCACTACTACGCATGTATTCAGTTCCCCGGGCGTCTCCAGTCTAAATGGGAGGGATCTAAAAAATCAACATTGCAAGAAAAATTAACCAAACATTGTGTCGATATATTTCTTTCCAGAAGGGACGTGTTACAGCAAAGCCTGGACATATTGCTGCTGCTTGCTGAAATTTGAAATTGGAATTGGTTCTGCCTGCATGAACATTGTCTCCTGATTTGGATATGTTTTAAATCAAATGTGATTGATCTTAATGCGGGTGAGTCTTAGTTTTGAATCTTTTGGTTGGCACTGACTGCAGTCCTTCGGGTTTTATTATTTGGATCCTGAGGTTTAGGGTGTAGTGCAGCAATATAGTATGACAGCATCAAGGTGGTATTTAAATTGTGCTGGGGCCTAATATGTTTTTAAAGGAAACAATGTGATCCATGGCCTCAGTCTCCGTCTGGCTTCGGGGGAGGTAGGCCTTTCTTATATCTTTTGAGCCGTGTTGGCCCCAGTGTGGTGTTAACGCGCACTTGATCATACATGGAAATGATATGCTCTAGAAGGGGTCGCGTTCGTAATGTTGTAAATTACTTTTCTGTCTGTAAATGTATAGGAATTGAACACAGTGGCCGTGAGGCACGTGATACAAACAGATAGGCAAGCCATCGTGGTCAGCTGTTTTATCTCAAGGTTGTTTGGGGAATAGAAAAAAATGAGGTGGATCATGAAATGTACCTTTAATAGCAATTAAGCATGACAGTTGTGAAACCATCATTGTCATTTTATGAAGTGTTGTCTTAATATAGCACCAAAACGAATAAACCTGTTCTCAAATAGCAGTGTAGGCCAGTCAAAATAGAATGAAGGCTGGCCTTAACCCAAATCTAAATTGCACCAGAAGCAATCCAACAGAATTTATTGAGAATACCTTTAAACACAAACATTAAAAGTCTACTAAAATCAAAGGAGTGGAACATATATTTTTAAGGGGGTGGTAAGGTTCATAGAGGGGTCAAAATATGAAAGTATCAAAAAGCGGGGCGAAAAGTATGCCAACGTGTTCGTTACATTTCCAGATTAAAAAAGGATAATTTGCCATATTTGCAGGTTGTAGTTCAAAAGTATGAGTCAAAATAGGTTTTTACTTCGTTTGTCAACGGGTCACAATGGGGGAAATTTGCGATATATCCGTCGTTTATAAAAAAAATGGTGTCAAATTGTTCGTCTAACATGTTACAGAACCCGAAAATAACCGGTTTGCTTGCACCATCTATAATATTCGTTGCAAAATGGGAACGCAAAATCTGACTGGGGGCTACAGTGGTCTATGGGAGGTCACTTAGTCATAGCTCTGTAATTCTATAAGGAAAGTTCAAACAAAAGAAATCTATTAACATTTACTTATCTAGTGACAAAATAACAGTTTACAACCAGGCGATCAAAATCGGGCCATTCTATGAATTTTACCCCAGGATGACCTTGAAACTGTTTATGAGCTATTGTACTAAAACTATAACGGTTTAGATTAGGTCAAACTATACCTTTTTTCAAACCTTAGGAGGCCAATAAATTGGTACATCACGTAATTCAATTCGAAACCAATTTCTAATTTTTTTACCCCTGTACCAACGTTTGCCCCCTATTTCTTACATGTTCCAGTAGGTGATTTTGGTAGACTTTTAAGTATATATTTTTGGACTATTTTCAGAGTATATAACACCAAAATTGTTTCTTTGCAATTTGTGTGGGTCAATTCATAAAATTATTGGATAGTGGTAGCTGATACGCTCCTCTGGAATTTTGTTTAAGAGTACCTAATGTTCTTTCCATATGACGTTGCTTGTGTGTTGATGTAATGTCTTTGATTTGGTTGTACAAAAGAGAGAACAA
>JAMKCH010035108.1:0-14316 GCA_023653785.1 Ophioderma brevispina | reverse complement strand
CTTTTTGCCAAAACCGATATACAAGCAACATCGAAATTTTTCGATTTTTTGGAAAAGCCACAGATCTACTAATAGTAGCAGTCCTCAATCAGAGGAATGCGACGAACAAGCAAGGTTCACTGAGTTTCTTTCGAACCTCGATTTTCTTGTAAATATGGAAGTCATGTTAGTTCCAAAAACCTCTGGCAGTTTTTTTTCTCGGTTTTCTGTTAGATTCAAGGCAATGGAAATCTTCTACCACCCCGCGACCAAAATTGTGAGCATTTTAACCCAAATAGAGTCGCTGCTCTCGACAATTCGTCAAGTATCCCACAGTAAGGCCGATGATATCGACCAAATGGGCCGTTCATGGCCGGCAGTCATTTATTGTTCGGTTTTTAGGAGGGGTCGTCCAATAGGAGAGACCTTATGGCAGCATGATCCCCCGTGTGGCGTCCGTCGCGGCGTCCGGCGTGAAGCATTTCTTGTGAACAAAATATCTGTATATCTATATGTCACACAGGGCTGAAACTGGATGGATGGGTTCGGGGCTACAGATTCTCGCACTGTTCGATTTTCATCAGTATATATGCATTGTAACTATACCTAATTTTGCCAAATAATTAGCATATTTTACTATTTTCATGATTTTCATTGACACTTTTTATTGTGTGAACAAAATACCTGGAGATCCGTATTTCATCCGGGGCTGAACTTCATGGACGGGTGCGGGGCTACAGATTCTCGAACTGATTATATTTACAACGTGTAAGATTCATTGTAGTACCTAATTGCATAATTAATTAGTCATATTTGTGGGAAAACATTTTCATATTTTCATTGCACTTGTGAACACATATCTGGAGAGCTGTACGTCACACAGTGCTGAAACTTGGTGGCTCGATCTGAGTTTGTATGGGTGTGTGGGGGGTGTGGTCTTGGAAGTATGGTGTTGCCCAGGGTATGGGTGTTGTCCGTGGGTATGGTCCAGGTGTGGTGTGTCTGTTTGGGTGTGTGGCTCTGTGGGTGTGTGGCTTTGGTGGTATGGGGTGTGTTCGGGTATGGGGTGTGGTCCAGGTGTGTGTGGCAGGGGTAGGGGTGTGTCAGGGTGGTAGGGGTGTGGGTCAGTTAGGTGTGTGCGTGTGTCAGGGGTATGGTGGTGGTGGGTCAGGGTATGAGGTTGGTTCGGGTATGGGGTGTGGTCCGGGGGATGGGGTTTGGTCAGGGTAATGGGGTGTGGTCAGGGGTATGGGGTGTGATCAGGGGTAATGGGGTTGGTCAGGGGTATGGGGTGTGGTCAGGGTTATGGGGTGTTGGTGGGTAGGGGTGTGTGTGGTCAGGGGTCTGTGGTTGGGGTTTGTGTTTGTTTTATTGTTTTGGTTTTTTGCTTTTGTTGTTAGTTTGTTTTTTTGGGTTGTGGTGTTGGTTGGTTTGTGTTGGGTGTGGTCCTGTGGGTGTTGGGTGGGTCTTTGGGTGTTGGTTGTGGTTCTGTGGTGTTGTTGTGGTCTGTGGGTGTTGGGTGTGCATGGTGGGGTGTGGTCTGGGGGGTGTTGGGTGTGGTCCGGGGTTTGGCAGTGTAGTCCCTAGGGGTGTGGTCTGAAGGTATGGGGTGTGTTCTGGGTATTGGCATAGGGCTGACAATTGCGAGGGTGGGGTGTGGTTCGGTGATATGGGGTGTGGGCTGGGAAAAGTATGGGTGTTGCCCAGGGAATGGGTGTGGTCCCTGGTGGGGTGTGAGGGTATGGTCCCCTGTGGGTAATGGTTCGAGGTATGGGGTGGGTGGTCCGGAGTTTGGGGATTTGTGTCCGGGGTCTGGGGTAGGGGTGTGGTTTGGGGGTAGGGGTGGTTTTGGGGGTGTGGTCAGGGTTAGGGGTGTGGTCCTGGGGGTCGGAGGTATGCCTCCGGGTATGGGGGATGTGGTATGGGGTGGTTGTCCCTGGGGTGTTTGAGATGTGGTCCGGGGGTAATGGGGAGTGGCCGGGTATGCAATAGGGGCTGACCAAACTTGTGATGGGGTGTTTGTGTGTCCAGTGACATGGGGTGTTGTCTTCTATGGTTCGAGAACCTTACATATATCGGAGACCTATTTTTTTGGGACCGCTGTCCCTATTTTCTCAACCTTTTAAATCGTGCTCCCAGACTCCGGAGAAGAATGACAACATTTTCATGAAGTTACGCTTACAGCTCGACAGGAGCCTTCAGTTGTGATCCCAAAATTTTAAAACTGAACGGAAATGAAGATGGCTACCTCAGCCACTATTATAATCATCAATGACGTCCTAACACAGGCAGAAGACCAATGGACTTTGGTCGAAAGAGGAAAGGCATATACACATAATTTGTCTCGAGTTAAGACTGCATGGTGCAGTGAGTCGTGGTCAATACCTTCCCGGTTTTTGTGTACATGTGCATGTGCATTTTCAAATGGACATTCCACAGCTGTGTTGTATTGTGAAAAGCAGGCGGCACTCGATCGTTGCCAGATTTTGGGGTTATAACCAAGAAAATTTGAGACAGGGCAATTTCGCCATCAGATTCAATATCTGCAGAGGATTGCCGGGCTGGTATTCAAACTGTAACAGAGCAGGACAGTGTTGCGATCCTCATGCAGTTCGAGTGGTCACTAAATCAAGGTTTTCAGCGAGGTCGTTGCGCAAGCTAAAATTTAGTCCCTCAGGGGGACTTTTCGCATCGAGGCTCAATGCAAATTCACAAGTTCGTTTCTTTGAAACCCGACCTTGGTATTGAAGGTCGACGCATTCTCCATTCCGTGGAAAATATAGTGGCATACGCGTTCCCACCATTTGCTAATAAGTAGTTTATTACAAAAGGTGCAACACCGACAAGGGTCAGAATGTTGTTTTCGCGCCAGTAGGAAAACGCACCTTAGTTCCAAGGTTACTAAGATGCAATTCACAGGCCCATTCTAATTCCAAAAATTGCAGGTCTCTTCAACTTCAATCACTTCCCAGGGGGAAAAGCATCCCTCGCAGGCCAATGAGGACTGGCAGTTGGCTGTGTCAGCCGACACTATCATATCAAGGAAATCCTGGCGATCGGAGTGAGCGATTCTCGCCTTATGGAATCATGTACCGAATAACAATAATCTGGAGCTGTAAAACAATGGGTTCGCTGGGTGTAACAGCGGAAAAAGTTTTTTTAACAATCCGCTCTGTCAGCATCTTTAGGGGACAATTTCACCATAGTTCTGTATTCGTTATTTCAGGAGGGTTTGTCATATTCCACATAAATTCTTACCGCTCTGCCAGTTCAATGTCTCAAATCTGGACTATTGTCGGTTACCTGTCGGTAGGCACTATTTGATTTTCAACGGCTCATGAAAGGAATTTTTCAACAAACGTCCTCCAGTTCTTCGCTACTTGTTACATGGCCGGGGAGAAAAAGAAGAGGAAAGTCCACGTAATTAAGATCTGCCTGGTTACCTGGTTATGACGAGATTTCTTTAAAGCTCCTAACTTGGAAGACGCAATGTTTAGTTGCATTAGTTTCGGCAGCTCGAAGTGATGCAAGTGCTACCATTATCTTACTGAATTTATGTCTAAGGATATGGAAGAGGCTGACGCATTTCTTGGTATCAAAACAAAAAAGTACACGGCCAGGGCGTGGAGTTAAGCAAATTGATTTTGCCAGAGAGATTAAAGGACAGACGTGCTGTGTGGTATGTTGGGATAAATATTTAAAGGCTACAACAGATTAGGGTTGACAAGCACTGTTTAGTTCATATGCTAAACCTCATCGTGGTGTCACAAGAGCCACTATGGCAAGAGAGGAATTAAATTGGCTATGACAAAGAGGCTGGAATAGAAGGGTTGTCTATTCCACCCACACTCTACCAGATCGCATCAACCCGCTGCTTTCAACCAAGGGGTGTCAGCACCTGATATTTTTTTTAAAAAAGCTGATTGGTCTAATGCTAGTGTGTGTTTCATCGTTTTTTACAACTGGCCGAAAGTACCGAGTTTTTTCTCAGGCCAATCTGTCTTGAAATAGGGGAGCTTTGTTGTTGAAATTACGGATTTAATACCTTATCTATGTGTATGTTACCAAGACCGATCCTCCAACCATGTGACCAAGCAGTTCCATTAGCAGGAGAGGAGGCTACTTACCAGGAAAATATCATGTATAGAAAGAATATGATTGAAAAAAAGGCCACCACAAAAAATTAATTCGTTAACCCATCCATTGTACGATGATATAAACATGCATGTGTTACATCGTCTGTCCCTGATTACATTTTCCTCACCCCAATGCTGATCTTCATGGAAAGAAAGTAAATAAAAAAATAAATGTGGCCTCGGCAATGATAAGAAATAGCCACACTCCATTGATTTAAAAGATATGAGCTTGTGATTCCATTCATTTGCCGATTTCACAGGTCTCGATTTCAAAGCCGTTTATTTTAACTAATACGCAAATGATTCGATCCCGGCTCTTTTAAATTGAACATTCAAAATAAGCTGCTATTAATTCAAAAGGTATCAGAATTGGTCGGCTGTAAAAGGTTTGCAGAGGGCAGCTTATACTTACTTTACAGGGACGTCTAACCTGTTCCGCTTATTAATGACCGAAGGTTGGACAAAGTGATTCTTTGGTACAACTGGCAATATATACCCAGACGAACAGTACATCTTTACTTTGATCATCATCCCTGCCCTTCCAAGCACCAAAAGCGCTCTTCAGAAAACGACTATTACAATGAACAAGTTTATGCAAGATAATTGTTCAATTATACCAAAGTAGACTTACGCTGCAGGATGATTTAAGTTATCTTGTAGAACTTGTTCCGAAGTAGATAAGGTGCCCACCACTAAGGTTTTTTTGGTGAGATATTTTTACTGGTCAACATTTTTGTTTTACCCACCCTGGTCAGTAAGGCCGAGATTGAAGGTCTTTCTTTTGACCAGACAGTGGTTCAGAGTGAGCAGTGATTATATATGATGCCGAGTTGACTATTCTTTCTTTCTCGTAAAAGAAAGGGGTGTTTTTGTCGGAGGGGCCAATACTGACAAAATCCGGATTTAATACCCTATCTACGTCGGAACAAGTTCTACAAGATAATTAAAATCATCCTGCAGGTAAGTCTAAATCCTTTGGTAAATTAACAACATTTACCCTTTTTGCTAAGGAGCTCTTTTGAGCCCATTTTGAGAATCTGTGTGCATTCTCAAATTTTACCCCAGGATAACTTTTGAACTATTTTAATCCTTTTGTGTTAAAAGTAATACCTAGATATAGTACAAACTATGCCCTTTTAAGCCTATTACCAGATAAAGCGTTACATGGTGCAAAAATTCTGGATAATTTTCACATTTTTAGGAACACCTGTTCTGTAATGTGAAATCTCATGTTGCACCTTTAATCACTAAAAAAACCTGGAGGACATTTCTGGAGAAACAATTTTATTCAAATTATTTAAAGCCATAAAACCTCTATTTTGTTACACGCCCCTTCAATTGTTCATCATATTGTGCAAAATAAAATATGTTTGTGTCTCCATGTATAAATTTTCTTTATTGTAATTTTTTTCTGATAACAGGACCACAATCTGAAGTTAGACAAACTACTAGATGCCACTGAATATAAGGAGAAATACAGAGCTGACATGATCAAATGGGGTGAAGAGAAACGAAAACAAGATACAGGGTATTTCTGTCGTCTTGCTACAACAAATGTACCATCATCATTCCGTGTGTGGATTATAAGTGATGCAAGAAGACAAAGTGATATAAAGTATTTTAAGGATCATTATAAACAAGAAACAGTTGCTGTAAGAGTTGAAGCTGATTTAAAAGTGAGGGAATCTAGAGGATTTGTGTTTACTAAAGGTAAGAATAAACCATACTCACCATGAAGGATCAGGTATGGAACATATTCAAATTAGCATTAGCAATCACACAAAGATCTTCAGACATTCAAAATAGTAATGAAACTTGTTGAAAAGTTAGAGCAGGATTTTTGCTGTTCATGGGTGAAAAAAATAGTGGGCTTGTGCTGACCTTGTGAAAGTCTACAGATAAACTGTAATTGGTTCTAATTTATTGCTTCCAAGGGGAGCTTTTAAGAGTGCACTCGGTGCAGATGTGGTAAATTGCTTGTACTTTGTCTTCATTCAATAATTTAAAAGTGTAATTAGTTTTCTCTTAAGATTTACTTTACTTTTGGTGCAATGGTTATGGTTCTGGTCTCATACACTGATGGTCCCAGGTTTGATTCCCAGGCAGGATCACCATTCTCACTTCTCCTGTAATTATTGTGATGGCAAACTCAGTAAAATACTTCTTGCCTCAAAGTAGAAGGCAGCAGCACCACCACTATTAGCCATATTATCAGATTCAAGACATTATGTCAGTGAATTTCTCATCGTTTCCAGCACATCCTTTCATGAATAAACCCTATTTAACGCTTGATCATCACAAATAATTATTAATGCCTCCATATGGTCAAGGACGACAAACTAGGACCTTCATGCTGTTCAAGACTAGGGCAAATTATAGTATAGCCGGGAGCGGGCTGACGACACAACCACGGTTAAAACAAAGGGGAAGCCCTGGGAATCCCCGAAGCCGGTGACAACAAATCTGCTGCAATTGCTTCTTTAAAGTTCCTGCACATCGTATGACCCTATGCGTGCAGCGCGCATCGAAATTACGCACGTTGTTCCATGCCGTTGCCAGCAGATTTTAGTTGAACTCCCGGATGTCCGCATCCCCGGCTATACTGAAATCGCGGCAGCTGACCAGTGGCAGTGGGCCATGGCCCCCCACTTTTGAAATTAGTGGGCCTGGCCCACCACTTTTTAGAAGTGGTTGATGATACACGTCAGGCTTATTATAGAGTATTGAAAATTTTTCAGATAAAGCGCCAATTGGCACCTCCACCTTGAAAATCGCTCTGCCACCACTGCTGATAATGCCTGTAGTCCTAATTTGTCTCCCACTTTGTCTTGAAGAGGCAATGCAAAATCTTTTTAGTGTAACTTTGTTCATTATCACTAGTATTATGCCATGCATTATTTCATTGTGTCTTCTCTTGTTCCAGGTATTGATGATGCAGAGTCCGAATGTAACCTGGATACGGGAGTGAAGTGGGACTTCACCTTGCTTAATAATGGAGATAAGGATGCCTTAGAAACAGAATTGGAGACACTTATAGCCTTGGTAAAGGAAAGAATGTAATTGAGAAAGTAGGAAAATATCAACTGAATTATACCACCAGTATATTAATAGGACATAGGTCTTTTATATTCCATAAATTAGTTTTTATTTAATTAAGAAGATACAGATTTGGCTGGCCATTTGTGTGTCTTTTTTCTTTCTTTAAAGGACACAAAGACATCCCACTAGCCTAGGGATACATATTTTTTTTTAAAGTGATACAAAAAGCCTTGAGTTGAGGCATAGAATTGTCAGAGTAATATATTTATAATTTTACACTCATCACATGATTTTTAACATTATTACAAATATGTTCTTGAGCCAAAAACTTTCTAAGGTAGAACATATTATAGCACTATGCATTTCAAGATTCATGAAATTTCTTGATCGAATAAATGGTCATGCACGATCCAAAATGCAAAATTGTTCAGTACATGCATAAAGTCATCATTCTTGGCTTATTTGGTTTAGGTGTAGGCTAGTGCACATAAGACTGCAACAAACATGCTTATATCTCAGTTTTAATGAATTGAGGGCATGTTTTAAGCAAAATGTCCTTGTGTCCCTTTAAGGAGTATTCCAAATATCAAACCAGGCCAAGTTCTAAAGTTTTTTTATCAGGGAGATTTAAGTGCAATCTTGTAATACTCTTTATATTATCAGACAGAAAAGTATAATCAAGACTTTCAATGATTATTCAAAAAGCATATGCTTTATTTATATTCAACAGCCCTGCTGTATATATTTACAATACATTCCATCCAATAATAACCAAAAATAGATATGATACATGTAATATCAAATGACAGGTTTTGAGCTTGCACAATAAGTATTTTTTACGAATATTAAAAATATATATTTAGGGGTAGCTTCAAACTTAACCACCGGTTGACAACCAGTTAATGGCGGCTGAACTGTCTTTCACTGTTTATATAGAAACTGGTTCCAACCAGAAGGAACTGGTGAGCAACCACTTGACAAGTTTTGAAGCCACTCCATAGTCAACATCGTAACTATTTGACAAAGATAATGATTGATAAGTTTAATTGATCGCACAATTTAACTTCTACTGGTAGATGATAGTAAATGTAATCCTATGTAGTCTAGTTTATAAAAGTTCCAGACTAGCGTTGACCCTTAACACTGGGATCGGCCAGCAGGAGCGTAACAGGAGTCACTTATCAGATGGGGCAAATTCCCGGTTTTGAGGCAGATTTTCCCGGTTGGAAGTGAACATTTCCCGGTGAGCAGGCAAAAAAAGGCTGATTTAACATGATTTCAAGCTTTTTCTTCCCGGTCAAAGCTTTCTGAGGGGGAAACCTGCCCTCCCCCTCACCTGTTACGCTACTGTCGGGCAGCCATAATGATAGCATTCCAGCAAAACAAGGAACTAATACACTATACTATGTTCAATCTCATGTTAGAGGGTGGCATCACTGTGCCTCTTAGGATCTGCATCTTAGAAATGCACACGCTGACTCGGAATTGCAGCTTTTATGCATGCGAATAAATGAGGCACAATCAAAACGCTAGAGCGAATCAATGAAGAGTCGCATCATGACGTTACCCACTAACTCGACCAAACAAAGTATAGTATACTTATACCTCATACAGTAGCTATATATCTCCAAATATCTGGCAGCCAGAAAAGGTGTTCAAAAGTATATTGTATAGGAATTTTGCTGTTATGAATGCTTTTTGGAATGTGTAACAGTAGTAGTAGTAGTAAAACCAAAGTTTTAAATCTGGTTTTGTCCCCGTGAACGAGGGTGGCCGGATTCATCTCAACAGGTAATGACATAATGAGATGAAATGCCGTACAATTCAATTAGGTGATATAACAGGTACATTTGGGGCACAACAGGGTTAGAATTTTGGCAATAACCCGATAATTGATTCTCGCAAACCTTGTAAGTTTATACACAAATTAAATGAAAAAGAATCTAAAATTCTTGTAAATCTTAATTGTGAGAATCTAAGCGGATTCTCGCACCTTTTCATGAATTTCTAACCCTGCCCAATGGATCACTGAGAAAAGGTGCTCAAACCTCGGGGTCCACAATCAGAAGTATAAATCTTTCAGAAAAATATGGAAGTAATACATTTTTTGACCCATTCACTACATGTAAAAAAGATTTTTTTTGGTCCTATTGTCAATTCTTAAATGGCTGTGAAAATGTAAGCAATTTCATTGGCCGATGCCTGGGTTCAATTCAATAATTGAACCTAGGTAGTATTGACGTTATGTGGATGTTGAAGCACTCAACTTCATACCGCGTTTTACAACACTCACGTGCGCACCATCTACCGTTGCGTCAAGTTGCGTATGTTTGTTGTGTTCAGCAGGGATTTGATTTTTCTCACTAGGTGGTGGCGGTCCTTTTTTTTGTTGTATTTAAGCCATAAGGATCTTGAAATTGAGTTAAAGATGACCATAAATTATAAAGCTGTTTAAGAATGAGGATAAAAGTATGATTTTGGGAACTGGGAACTGGTACAAATTGAAACTGGGGATACCATTATTTTAAGTGGAAAAACAAGGCCATGCAAAAATAATGGTATTGCCTTGGTTTCATCGGTTCCCAAAATCCCACCTTTATTCTCTAATTTTAGTCAATTCTCCCATTTTAGTACAGCAACCCCTGATACACTGTAAGGCCAAGAAAAAAAAAGTTTGTCTCAGAAGACCGTGCACATTTTGTTTAAAATTGTATCATCTTTTTTTTTAGGTTTTTGCTCACATGAAAGATTTTTTTTCTCAAAATTTTTGCAGGAAAAAAATGAAAATTCGGCCGTGAAGTGGCCGAAAAAGTTGGCCAAAAATGCAATAATTTTTTTTTAATTCCTGCATTTCGCATTAATTTTTCTTTAAAAAAAACACATTTTGCATTTGCATTTTTCACATTGCTTTCTGAGACAAACTTTTTTTTTTGCCTAATATCACCTTCAAATATGAAAGCTGGGTGGAGTATAATTTTGTACAAGGTAATCTTAATACGTTTCTCTTGATTAATATTTTTTTATTTACTAACTTACATGGGCCAAGAACACAAGTAAATGTGTAAACATTTAGGCTGATAATTTTAGACCTGGGTTTAAACCAGGGTTAGTCCTACAGGAGTGGACCTTTTTCCTCTCAACATACTTGAAAGGTTTGCTTAACCAGGGGCGGATCCAGGAATTCTCAATAGAGGGGGGGTAGACCTAATTAAACAACGCCTCGGCGACCAAAAAAGTCATTCTTCATGATCTACACGGCGTCCGACGCCCTGTACTGTCATTCTTAGATATCTAAAGGGCACCCTGTGCGGCAAAAGTAAAGTTTTTTTTCTATATTTACAAGGCGCCCAACGTCCTATATACGGCGCCCGCGCCCGGCGCCCTATACTCTGCAAAAAATAGAGGGGGCGCCCCCCTCTAAATCCGCCCCTGTTAACAAGTTAGACTGACTTTGAGAATATTAGCCTTAGTGAATATATTTCACAACTTACAGTAAAAGTTATGGGAATAATACAATACCACCGTGTCACTTCAATATTATCAATTGTGCATAATTTGATGAAATGCACTTATGAAAAGGAAGTCAGGAAGAATCTAATCACTTATAATCCAAGTTTTGAACAAATGTGACAGTTATTGTGTATAGGGTTTTGTGAAGGTGTATTAACATGTTTAACAAACTAACATTTTTGAAAGACATTCATAAACATTTATTATGAGAGAAGAAATATAATTGGGCAAAAATCATGCATTTGGTCACATACCATCAGAAATAAGGCTTCTACTACTAACATTATTCTCTGATACGACACACACAAGGTAAAGGTAGTTTCATAAAATAAAAGTCATGAATAAATGGTAATTAATTTTTATATAATATTTGCCAAGACTTTATTATATAATAAAATCACAGCAAACAAAAATACTGGTATGAGCTGCAGATTGTTTGTTCTTATTGTACACCTATGACCCTAGATTGTAAGGGTTCCTATAGGCACAGAACTCCTTTGAAGTCGACCAGCGTCATAATGGTGGCGCTTTGCTTGTTTAGCGCAGTATGATGTCAGATGGGTTGTATCAAAGAAACGTTCCGCATGAAGTGGCGGGCTCCAGCTAGACTTCCTCATCTGAAAGTAGTGGGTTTAAAATAAGAAATAAAACTTATTAATATTAAAGCCACTCTATCAGTGATTCACTCAAAAAAGTAAAACTATTTGAAATTTGCTGGAATAGCTTAAAAGTGAAGGATAAGCCTGTAGAATTCCCATAAGTTATTTTTTGCAACTGAAAAATTTACAGAAAAGGTAGGAAACGGCAGTTTTCAAAATTATGAATCTCCATTCAGTATGTGTTGTAGTAAGTGTCTGTAGTAATGACTAAAATATCAGATTTTGTCTTTATTAGGTTGCAGGGTATGTTAGGATAACTATACTTGTTACAGACATGCAAAAATCTGAGTTTTTATATTTTTTTTTGATTTTCTGATTTAGCAAATCACTGATAGTGCCTTTAAGGTAAAACTTGCAGTATGAATATTGAGAGCATAAGCATTATCCTCTACTATGTGTACTGATATGTGTTCAGTCAGTGTTAATTTTTCATTTGAACACTAATTTGTATTTTTACAATATCATGAAAGAGAAGTCTTACATTTTGTAACCTAACATGTTCATATATTTTGTAAGGACAGTATATTCTTGAAGGCCATTTCTATTTAACTTCACTGAATCTTCGCTTGACAACAATGGCATTTTGGGTTCAGTGACCAATTTACAGTTAAGACATGGTTAATGCCCAACTAAAAAATTTTAAAATGACCTGAAAGCTAACTTTCAGACCAATGCATTTTCTATGGGGCAGTAAGCGTGCACGGTTACTAAAAAAATGTTTATCTACATGATCGTTTTATGTCTTTGCAAATCTGTACTTTCTTACCTGTTCCAATTCATCAGTGGTCACTATGTGGTTTTGTGTTCCTTCCCATAATGGGAAATCACTTCTTGTAGTTGAAACTGTCAGACTACCCTCTTTACCTGCAAATGAAAAATAAAGTTACATAAATGAATGATGTCAAAGATGGCGAGTATGCCCTGTGAAATGATAACATAAATCGCCACTCTGAATATGTATTTTAAAAGAAGTGCAATCAAAGTCAAATCTTACAGATGACTATTTAAACACAAAAGTGGGCCAGGGTATTGTATTCTAAATTTAAAATAATGAATGAAAAGAAAATTTGACATATGTACTGTATTTGTTATGTACTATTGTATTGATTTAGTACACCAGCTAGAGATGCTGTAGAAAGTTTATTCATAGATAACCAAGTTCTCTTAATATACACAATAATTGGTTGTATGTGAAACTTCATAGTAGAAAACCATTACCAATCCAATGACAAATTGTGGTTTCCACTTAACATAAGAGGACTTGAATTAAATAGTAGTCACAAATCAACAAAGATGCATCCACATATTTTTATCACACAAGGGCTGCTTTTTCCCCCTTTCAACAAGGAAACTCTTTCTGAAAACTTTAAATTTTGTGTACAGTGTATCATCTCACTATTATTTCCAGAATGTTGACAATTCAACAGAAATCTTGTTTCGTAAATATTAAAGCAAAAATCAAACGTAAAATGGTAGTTTGGGCATGTTTTTTTGCTTTGGAGGTTGCACCTGGTGACTTTGCGTGCATTCAGAGTTCCAAACTTAACAAACTGTGCATTGACTAAACATACCGCATGGCGCATTTATTTCCATGTCAACGTGGATTGATAGGAATCGCCAATACTAAGCTCCTGTACGAAGAGATCAAAAGAGTTGTTGAATCTCTTTTAATAATCTTTCTTTTTAAAAAGAAATTAGTCCTGTATTTCTGTGATTGGGGAGTAATTAGCACTGGCTGGCTGTAATTGTCAACTTTGCCTATACTTCTTAAACTTCGAAGTACAGAGTAAATTAATCGATGCGCTGCGCAGCATTACCGTGCCTTACACTATAAGTCGCAGTGTAAATCGCGCGCGTTGAAGATACAGCGCACGATGTACGAACAAAACAAATCTCTTGCACTGATACACAAAATACTGGTCATATAGGTCGACAAATACCAGGCATTCCGTGTGAGACTTGTGTGGGAGTTTATTGATTACTTTGTACTTCTAGTTTTACGGAGTATAGCAAGCAGCAAAGTATGGAGAAAATCTCTTAAATCACTTACCATTTCCATAATAATCCAAGGGCACTTTGCTCTTGGGGTGACCACCAGCTCTTACTACTGGCACCTTGAATACAGGATAAGCATCTGTCTGAGTGGTGGAATAGAATACACCAGCCTGCCTGGGCTCACCTAACGTCACCTTACTTTTGGTCCGCTTGTCGGCACCTGATACTATTTCATTGCGGAAGTTGCTGCTTGGGAGCTGGAATGGAAACACCAGAATGGTAAGATTACACATTGCAGTAATACAATGGCTGGCTGCATTAGGGTTCATATCATACTACATTGTCTCATATTTTTGCATAATTTCATCAAAACTAGCAGGCTATATCTGTAAAATATTGGTGTAAAACTGCTCCATGAGTATCAAAATTATGCTTCTATGTTACTAATGTGTACATAGGTTTATTGAATAGACAATCTTGGGGAAAAATAAATTCATGAAATTATCGATACTTTTTGTCATTTACATGCCTTGATTTCATTCACATTAGAAATCAATTTTAGGTCACTTTTAAACAAAGGTGAGATTTTATATTGCATTATTGTAGACTAATTGTCCCCACCGAACAAAGTTCGGAAGGGGACTATAAAATGGGCTCCGTCCGTATGTCCATATGTCCGTATGTCTGTGAGAAAAATGTTAACCTGGAATGTCTGTGATAAAAATGTTAACCCTGTATGCTGTATCTTTGAAACACTATATCGGGCACTCAAAATTCCTTCGCATCATGGAAGTGCATCATGGCATGCATCGTTTCTGCGATTTGAAAGTGTGTGATATAGACGGTTTAGGTATGCAAATGAGCTTATTAAATATGCATAATTAATGTATCACTGAAACGGTACGTTAGATATGCAAAATTATTTTGCCACATGAAGTATATCTTGGCATGCATTGTTTTCGCACTTTTGAAAGTGCATGATATATGCGGCTTAGGTA
>JAMKCH010035107.1:0-37943 GCA_023653785.1 Ophioderma brevispina | reverse complement strand
GCCACAGGTAACATAGTTCGTCATGGGACACTTCGAAGATTCTTTATATAATTAAATTGGTTAATCAATCGATGGCTGGATTGATTGGTTTGAAACTAACAAATCAACAATAGACAGTTCTTTTTTTTATTTAGAATAATTTTAAAAATAACATCATGCCTTCTATGTCAAATTTAGGCCATTGAAATTGAGTTAATTATTAGTGCATTTCATGCATCAGATTTTTTGAACGTTTTCTTTTCGAAACAAAGGTTAAACCCTTCCATCTCTTCATTAAAATACCCAAAGATGTTAGGATACGGAACGTATTTATAATTTTTGTGATTTCATCACAGCAGTTACAGTATTCGAACCAGCAACATGATGCTAACATGCCTACTATGCACAGTGTCGCACACCCACCACCATATCCTCACTCCCAACCTCTACTACAGGGTGAGTCAAAAAAAACTTGACCCTGATTGTGTCCGCCATTTTGAATTTTTAAGTAATATATATCTAACATATTTGGTATCATTTGAAAGCTGGGTTCATTATCTTTAAGTTGATACAAAGATCATTTACATCGGTTAGGTATAGACCGAGCTACAGTCGTTTGAATCAAGTAGTCGGTTTTCTGCTCTGTCCACGGATTCACATTGAAATGAACGGCGTTCAGCGAAGGAAATCGGTGTCCAGAAGAAAATCGGGCTATTTATTCACTGCAGATTCTTGATTCAAAAGACTGTAGCTCGGCCTATACTTAACCGATTGGAATGATCTTTGCAGCAAATTAAAGATAATGAAATAGGCTTTCCGCAGATACCACATATGTTAGATATATATTATTTAAAAATTCAAAATGGCGGACACAATCAGGGTCAAGTTTTTTTTGACTCACCCTGTAGGATAGTAATCGCATACGCAATTAAGCAACAGGTAAGTACTTGTGTCTATATAGCAAAACCACACGGTAAAAGGTGTGTAAAGCGGCACTGGCACATTTTCAGAAAATATGAAATTTCTTGAATTTGCTCGCAAATGATAGTCTAGGCCATTGGAAGAATAGAGATATGTATTTCACACATAAAAATAACATACCAAAACAAAAGTTTAAAGACATCCAGGTAGGATAACTTTTAAGTTTGCCGTAACTTTAATCAACAAATTATAAAATTATAAAATGATTCTGTTAAACCATAACCGCGCTGATTTGGGCTTAATAATTACACGTGAGGGCTATATACAAGCTTTACAACCATGCGAAATAAAATAAATTTTGAACATTCTAGAGGGGGCACTATTTTTTCAAATGTGCCAGTGTCTCTTTAAAGAAGAAATAATCCGAGGAACAATTCCCACTTGTTAAAAGAGTGCTCGGAAAAGAAACATATTCAAATAAATTGAAACCAATCCATGCTACAGTGAAGTTTAAAAGTACATTGATATATTTCATATATCAGATATCCCTAAAAAATGGAAGCCCTGATTTTTACACTGATGGCAATGCTTATCTTAAACATATCCAATCTGAAAGACTTAGGCTTAAGCCCATGATATACTTCCAGTTGCAGCGGGCTGCAAATTAGGGGCAAAACATTGTTTTCAAAACACGCGAAAAATGGGCAAAAAGACGGAAAATTCAAATGAGGCTTGCGCTTACATCAAACGTTTTGAAAAGTTATTGATGTTGATATCTACAATAGAAGACCCAAATTACTTATATTTAATACAAAACTTGCAGTTTTTAGCGAATCCTGTATTTGTTACGGGTGTTGCAAAATGTCATTTTCCCATTGACTTTGTACAGTAACGGTTTAGCAACGTCCACAATGGAATTGTTTGTTTTCAGCACATAAAGGGTTAATTACTTTTAATATTACTAATAATTGTTTAATTATATGAATGTGTGAACATATATCAGCAAAAAAAAAATTGATTGGTTCTTTGATTTTTAAAAATATTCTCAGATGACTTCCGTTAGTGCCCAAGGGGGGGGGGCATGGGACCCTCACTAATTAACTCATTAACGGCTTGACCGGTTTTAATTTTTTGTAGGAAAAGAAGCGCATTTAAAAGTCAGACGATTACAAAAAAAAATCGGCGCAAAAATCCCACGCGTAAAGCGGCCAGCGCAAAAACAAATTCATCTTTTCCTAATATTTCTGTTATTTCTTATTATACTACATCACTCATTTTTAATCATCAATCATCGTACTGTATTTTCCTGTATTACGTGATAAACAAAATAAATATTGATTAGATAAATACAGCAAATAAACAGGGCAAAAAGAGCAGTCGTGTTCCAATCGATTTTTGTCGAGATTGAGAGTATAACAGTAAAAATAGGTAAAAACGGGCGATTTCAGTTATACAGAGGTCAACATTTACAGTTGCCCGAATTTGAATAGTCCCAGCTCGCATTTGGATTAAAAGTAGGCCTAAGCCAAATTATTGGTGGAACTAATGGAATTGAAATGATGATTGTTTTGACTACCTCCTTAAATGTCTATAACAAGGCAGAGGGCAAACAAAGCCAACGTCCTTTGCATTCAGTGCCATAAGCTTTCATGTTTCAGACCCATGACATGTTTCGTCACATATCACGGTAACTAAGCAATACACATACTGCAAACTGTTCCTTATTGTAATCATTTTAGTCAAGCGAATAACTTGTGTCATTTCTTACCAAAATCAGGGCGACTTTAATTTGTGACACTAGTACAAACCAAATTGACCCCTTTTCAATTTTTTTTGCAGTTTTTACTCTACCTCTGCGAAACATTAGGATGTAGATTGTACAAGCTACTATCATCATCATTAGCCTATGTCCGTCCACTGTTGGACGAAAGCCTAAACATGTTTCCATGCTGGATTGGAAGGAGCGGGTTGGAAGGGACCCTGGTATACCTAGAGTGATGAGTGCAGGTAACAGACCCGGGATGGTCCCCTACTCTTTCGATAAGGTCTGCAACTTTTTACGTGTTCAGGAATGACTCCCCTGATACACGTGACCAACAGCTTTACATGGCTCTCCGAACCATGAGCTATATCTTTTTCTGCAAACCTTATGATTAAATCAACAATATGCATGGCGTGCCTTTCAATATGATGGGATCATTTTAAAATTCTATTACCTCTGCTGCCAATTATTGAAAATGCAGCATTCTGATTGGTCAGTTTACTTCCCATTATTCTGCAATAATGGGTCGCGAATATATGTTCTCATTAGATCACGCTGTTTTCGGTAATAGAATAGAAATAAAGGGTTTGCAGTATTATTTATGGGCTCATAATGTATCCTCGGCCGAAAAAAATTAAAATAATGGACTCGGCTGCGCCTCGTCCATTATTTATTTTTTCCGACCTCGGACACATTATTCGCCCATACACGTCTAGCCCTCTTCTATTCATAGATTATCCATTGTATTTCTTTTGTTAAAGTTCGTTGCCCCGACCTTTATTTTTGATAATGTGGTCAGTAGCTGACCACATTATCAAAACCTTTTGTGTGTTTTGATAAAGTGGTCAGTAACTGACACATTATCAAGAAACAAAGGTCTGGGCATCGAAGTTTGAACGAAAGATACACAGTCAGTTTAGAAACACCTATAGGCATCGGTGTAACATACCGTCTGCCATTGCTTAGGGGGTAGGGCTTATTTAAATTATAATCGCATTATGGACACGTGCCATGATCATAACAATCTGTTTTTTAATCAAAAAACAGATAAAATGAAACACTTAAGTCCTGTCAGGCCTCAGGCCACAGCGATATGTTCATGATGTGTGTACAAGCGCTGATTAAAAAATAAATCTGTAGTGTCGATAGGAATGGTATTTTTACGGTCAAAGGTCAATTCCAGAGACATAATTACTGTCAATATTCTTGGAATAAAATTTAGAATATTAATGATAGGGACACCAACAATGGCGTTAAATCTGCATCGCTAAATATATATAAATTTGCAAATATAATACATAGTAACGAGACAACAAAAAAATTTGTCAATCTGAATGCCACGGTATACTTATGTGATATGTGGCATGTGTCCGCAGCAGATGTATTCAAAATATAACATCTGTAGTATCAACGAATGACCTGTGTAGTGGGCAAAGGTGAATTCCCCAATAATGATCCGCTGGATTTTTGCAAATATAGCTAATAGATCATTCATTACAAAAGAGGAATGTTATATTAAAAAGACACAGTTCAAGCTCTACGACCTACCTTTGCTTTTCACGCTCCCAAAACATCATGGTGTCTTGACTTGCTATAATGTAAATTTCAGCATCAAATCGTCTTCAAATCAAAGACCGACACGAACAAAAATTGTCACAACAAACCAACTGATGTTACACTCCATTACATATTAGGACTGCTTATGCTCTATTCAAAACATTAATCCGTTGAGGTGTAACATTTATAAAGCTCTTCAGCTGATGATTGCCTTATTTCAATTGAGTTTTGAACCTTGAAGTCCGATTATCCCTTTCTCAAAAGCTTCGCATTATTTGTTTATCCCCTATTGTGAATGATCCGTTCAATAAAAGTCTAGACTTTACACGACCATCTAAGCCAACGTGGCATTAAAGTTTTTTTATTTGGTAAAAAATGAATTAAATCCTAGCTAAGTACCATGAAATGTAGGGAAAACGCAATTTTTAAACATATCTTAAGTTAGCTTCTTTTTCGCTCGACTTGTATGTTCAATTAAGAATAAGAAGTAGGACTTATCATAATAATGTGTCCTTGTTCAGGCGTGGTTCTCCCGTAGTCGCTTGCAAGTCTCGACTTGCAAGCCGACTAACGGTCTTACCACGCCTGAACAAGACACATTATTTCTGATAATGTTCTGCTTCTGAGCCTTTAACTAATACATACGGATACTGCATCACCCTTTATTTCCTTTATTCTAGTACTGAGGCTGTAATAATATGTTCCCTCTTGAAGTCGACGAAATCAAACTGGGTAGATTGAGCGGTATTTTTTATTGTGTCTAATCTTCCCCTTTGTTCTTTGTTTCTTGTTATACAGAGGTCGAACGGACAGTTTGCCTTCTAAATAAAAAGCAACTTTTAAAACATGCATTAAAATTAAAGTGACATGGATTTTTTTTAAGTGAATAATATAAGTATATCATATTCAAAGTGAACAACGTGGTGTAAAATATATATAGTATAAGACTTTTTATACCGTCGGAACATTTAACAGTTTGCAGAGCGTCATATAAACAAAGCAGTAATTTAACAGTTGATAAGACTCAAACTGAAAAAAAAAAATAAAAAGAAATGATAACAAAATACGTAATAAATTTATTCGTCATCAGCACTGGTGGTTGCCATCCATTGCAGGCCTACAGAAGCTTTGGAGCATTAAAAATATGGTGATATCACATCCAGGGAGGTGGAATAGTTAAAGTATTGTTTGCAACATTTGATCGTTGTATATTCTATTGGCGAATGGAATGTTTGTACTTTAAAGTGGCGGTAGTCATTAAGAGAGGACAAATATGGTGAGTTACTCATTATTGGCAGAGTTAGATATGAAAAAGTTTGGGATGTGGCGCCTTATGTTGACACCTCGTATTTGGGGATGGTTTGGAAAACCTACAAATTGAAGGCCTTTTTGTAGAGTTAATGTGGGATTCATTCAGAGTTTGTCAAGAGTTTTGTTGGGACACATTCTGTTTTGGTGTGTTAATACGAATAAATACAAAGGAGTTTGTACTTGTCAAGTAAGGGGGGTATTTGAGAAAATACATATATGGTAGTGAGTTGCCACCTTAACAGTACGAAAATATTTTGAGGTAACACACTATTTGATTATATTGAAAAAGTAATGTTGGGAAGAAGCAAACACAAAAATTCTGATACTCTGTCGTAACTCGCCTAATTTTAAACTCTCGGAACAACCTGCCCCAATTCAAAATGTAAACATTGACCCATTCAATAACCACCACATCACGCTTTTTTAACGTAACTCTCCTAATACTCTGAAGGTAACAACTCACCATATTTTAACTCTCAAAATGACTCCCCACTTCACGTACAAACATTTCCACTAATCATACAAACACGCTGCACCCAGCGTTTACTATCATAATCTTCAAATAGCTTCAAAGTGCGTTGCTTTGGAAGTGACAACTCACCGCATTTTAACTCTCCAAAAGATCTCCCTACTTTTAAGTACAAACATTCACAACGTGCCTTCCGTCTGATTGATTTTTATTTCCGTGGTTAAAAAATTTATATTTCTTAATGTTCTCATTACATACAGCATATTTCAGAATATGACCTGGCAAATAATTTTGTCAGGGAACATAGTTTCATAATTCTAAAAAGACTGTCCTATTCATTTGTAGTAAGTCTGGTAGCAGCGGTAGCCTATGATGTCAATGGCGGGCCCATGGACAAGGACGAATTTTTTATTCGTTTAAATAAATTCGATCCACTGACTGTTTAAGAATGTATAAATCAACTTTCAGAAATCAGTATAATAATAATAGAAGAAATTGTATGACACAATTGGTATCATTTTTTTTCTTACGTGACTGCTATACTTGTGCATACTGTGTAAATATGTTTAAAATATAGTGAGTGGGGGATTTTTTTTCTGCTCCCTTTGATATATATTTTTTAAAAATTTTTGTTTAAAGACGCAATTAAACCAAGCAAACGACAAATATAAAAAAGCAACATTTGCGATGAATTTTATAGTCCACCCCGTTCCGTTCAGCATTTCCGAGGCACGAATTTAAACGAGAGGTCTGTTTTGAGTCTCCTTGCAGAGCATGACGTCCGAGATTTTCTCAGATGTGGGCTGTGCATGGTAGTATTCAAGTGCCTGAAGGCGTGTTCGTTTCTCTGCCTTAATGTTATGATGTTTAGAAATGTGACTCTCTAAGAAAACACTGATCTCTAATACAATGAACCGGTACCTGGCCTCCGGATTGGAAACCACTGACGATCATATTGGTAATCCAAAAGAGCCCGATAAATAGGTTAGAGCCGGTGTCATAAACTCTACGTGTCCGTGTGATGGAGTGTCCTACCACCCAAATGATAAAGCCCAAATTTTGCTATTATGGGTAAACACATTGATTTTATAATAAAATCCCACCAGTCCGGAGTGCTTTTCTATGTTGGGGTCTACTTTGTTTTTGCCCATACTTTCGATTTGTCAATTTTTCTGACTTTGACAATATTATATGTTGTATGTCATGTTGTAGCCCATGTTCAAAAGTTTGAAAAATGGTAATTAATTTTGACTTGTTGCCATGGTAACGAACAGGCCTCTATTGGCTAAACGGGAACCCACGTACTGCTTAACATTAACTTGCACTTACACCATATGGTAGAAGGTGCATGAGTACATTGCGCAGAAGCCACTACAGCTCCGGATTTTTGATATGGTTCCATACAACCAGGAGCTGACCAATCAGGAAGCTTTATGCCATAATTCAAAATTGAAGCCCTAATTCAAATCCGGTTTCACGGCCCGTGAGATGCTTAATCATCTGTGCCAAATTTCATGTTGATACGACCTTTCGTTTTGAGTTACGTACGTTTCCGTTTCAACCCGATTTTCACCATTGAGATATTGAGCGAAAGTAATCAGAAACAAAATTGCAAAAACTAAGTAATTTGGCCCACATTGGAAATAAGTGTTCATTTTATTTTAAATATAAATCATTACATTCTTGATCATTTGGTTCAAATTGGGATTACCTAATGGTTACTTAATTTTAAAAATAATCGTCTTAAATATCACTGGGTGGGTGATAATAAAGGAATACCTAAGAAATGCCTGTCGAGCTGAACTTTCGAGTTGATTTGATGACTAAATGAATTTAATATTTTAATAAATTAAATTTTGAAAAGCTTGTAATATGTGGTCATATAAATAAAAACTATATTTGCTTAAAAATCACAGGTGAGCACTGTTTACATACAAATTGTACAAAAATGCATCGAACTCGCGAGACTTGCTTGCTTAAACGAGCATAAAGTTTGAACGGAATGTCCTAATTTACTTCAAACAAAAGCACATAAAAGCTGAAAATTTACACATTCCTATCTTTCTATAATTTCAATTATGCTAGTAGACGCATTTTCTCATTTGAAACATGACCCCCCCTTAATATCAATGAGTACGAGTCTGTGATTTTCATGTAAGAGACCATGTGTTGACTAAGTTATATGACAAACCCAAATGTTAGCCTAAAATTACTCGATGTCTTTACGCCTCTTATGAAGTATATTAAGGTTCCAACCATATTTTGTGTGTATGATGTCGTAAAAATATCTGCATTCTTCCGAGGTTCCTAGACTTTCATTCTTGAAGAAATTTCACATTTCTTTGAAATTGCCTTTGCCACTTTAAATATTAAGTATAATCAGCGACAAGTGTGTACAATTCCAATAAAGTAGCTTAGGGAATAACGCAATACCTTTCAAAAATTAAGTAATTGATGATGGCGACTCAAATGTACACTAAACGCTCCAACAATGGATACATGCCAGTACAGAATAAACAACGATCATTAAAGGTATGTGGTTGCAGGCAAACTGTACAAGTCATGGTGTGCAATATCACGCTTCAGAATGGGACATTGGATGCTGAAAAGGCATTTGATCATCAGTCGGAATTTTATTACGCACCCATAAAATTACATGTGCTCGATAAAATGTAAGATTTATTTTAGTGAATACATTTCCAACCAACCACTGCAAGTTCTATGTTGCACATACATGTCAGTAACAAAATATACCAATACAGCAGATTTTTACGTCCCTTCGATTTTCCCGGCAGATTTGTGCTGCATATTGTTTGGGCAGTTTATTCTGAGATTGAGGTGAATTTATGATCAAAATATGTTACATTACTAATAAACCTGTTTTTATATTATATTATGATATTGTTCTATATACCGGAACTTCTGTCTACACATAAACAATATCTGGGGCGGCCAGCGGGGTGGTGGGGGTGGGGGGAGGGGGCAGTGACCCATATTTTCTTCTTACCCCCTCCCCCCCCCCCCCAGCCAGAAGAAAAAATGACAGATTGTAGGCAAAAATCAGCGATTTGGGGCCACAAATCACCAAATTTGGGCAAATATCGGCAATTTTGGGCCAAAATTTGGAAGTTCCCCCCCTCAAAATTTCACTTCCACCCGTTGCCCCCCCCAGAAAATGAAGTCTGGCGTCGCCACTGCGCAGACATCTAATATAGTATGCAGTTGTGTTACTCAGAACCAGTTGGTCTTTCGTCTAACCAAGCGAGAGGGTCAAGAAAATCCGTCTTACACACGACCCCCCCCCAAGGAAAATTACTTCTTCATGCATGTTCATCTGATATAATCCAGGCATAGGCTAGTGTACATATATCAATTACAGTTTTCAATTAAATTAACGGTGAGCTTAATATGTCCCTGTTTTCCCTTCAACAAGGAGCTTTGAGTCGAAAATGAGTATTTTTTGGAGTCGGGGTGGTTTCAAAACTCAGCCACCGGATGCTCTCCGGTAGAACCCGGTTATGTCTAGTCAAAACTGGTTTCTCTTTTTCAAAACAATGGAAAATAGTTTGAACCACCATGAACCAGTGGTCAGCTAGCGGTTAAGATTTTAAGCCGTCCCTCACCTGTCATTGATTTGAATAAAGTACATTATATCAGTCAGTCGGCAGGTCACACAAGTACAATATTATTGTCGGACAGATGCATCTGACATGAGCTTGCCCATATACAATAGCCAAACCACCTTGCAATTGTCGACATTCCCTGAACACATCTGCAGTTCAAATGTATGAAAATCAGGCCCACGTTATAGCATATGAGAATTCAATTCCGTTGACGCCAGTTATGGGGTATATTTTCCAAGGCCTTTGCTTTCTTAAAAAAAAATAGAGTAATAGGTGCACCGTGCACAGACTGCATTGTAGCAGATAATTAGTGATTTGGGATGTTCAAAAATGGTGGGATTTCGATAACTTCAGAGATCACGCCTTCTCAAAAATTAAATTTTAATCCATTTTGAAACCCCCAACCACCCTTTCAAATCGTACTATACCAACTTAGGAATTCAATGACGTCAGGCTGATGTTTCGCATGTGCATTTTCACGGGTTAGTACATTTTGTGACCCCACTTTTCTGCACCCACTTTTCTGCACCCACTTTTTTGTCTGCACCCACTTTTCTGCCCCGACTTTATTTTAGTTTTTAATTGATATAAAGATAGTATACCATATCACCTTCATTCTGTTTGTGATCTTGAGCTGAAAAACAAGTCTCGTTGCCAGGAAATCAATTAAAAGCAACAATTATTAAAAACACATTTCACCTCGTACATTCCTGGCGCCAATAAAGTTGCCAGGCTCCTGTGGAGCGCTATGGAAAAAATCCCTAAATCGGCATTAATATGCCTGATTGATTCCTCCAAAACCACTTGATGAATTCATTCAATTTTACCATACGGCAAGAAGACATCATTTAAAGCAATTTTGTTCTGCGAACTTTTAGTTCGTAGAAGAAATTTGGAGAAAAATGCATTTGAAAATTCAATTTTCGCGCCATTTCAAAAATCCCTAGACTGCTGAGAACGTTATTTATTCAAATTTAGTCTCATGTATATGGGTCCTACCACGTCTATTGACTCCTCACTCATACGCACACCTCATTCATACGCACAAGGTCACTGCAATTCTCCTCCAAGAGACACACGCTACCGACAGTTCCATTCTGAACATCTGCGGCTACACCCTAGCTGCACACACCTAGAGCGCTACCCATGGGATTGCCACCTTTGCTAGTAACTCAGCCCAATGGAAACAAATTGCAACCTCACCTGCAGACTCCACCCTGGAATGGGCAACGACCCAAATTGCAGGTGTTCATGTCACCAATGTCTACAAGCCACCTAACCATCGGCTCCAAGCAGACTCCCTACCAACTTATGGTGCACCCTGCATTTATGCTGGCGACTTTAATAGCCATAGCATTACCTGGGGTTACAGGAAAACCAACCCTGATGGAGCTACTCTAGAGGACTGGGCCTCAAAATCCGGTGTACAACTTTTGCACGACCCCAAGCAACCAGACACTTTCAACTCTGGTAGGTGGAATACGTCTACAAACCCTGACCTTGCTTTTGCAAACATGGACACCATCTCCATTCCCCAGAAAACGAAGTCGGCGCCGCCGACTGCGCAACCTCTAATACTAGGTATTCATTTGTGTTAACTCAGACCAGTTGGTCCCTTTCGTCTAACCAAGCGAGAGGGTCAAGAAAACCGTCTTACAACACGGACCGCCCCCCCCCAAGGAAATTACTTCTTCATGCCTGTTCCTAACTGATATAATCCATCCTAGTGCTAGTGTACTATTATCAATTACAGTTTTCAATTAAATTAACTGTGAGCTTAATATGTCCCTGTTTTCCCTTCAACAAGGAGCTTTGAGTCGAAAATGATTCTATTTTTTGAGTCGTGGGTTTACCAAACTCAGCCCAACCGGATGCTCTCGGTAGTACCCGGTTATGTCTAGTCAAAACTGGTTTTCCTTTTCTAAACAATGGAAAATAGTTTGAACCACCAATGACCCAGTGGTCAGCTAGCGGTTAAGATTTTAAGCCGTCCCTCACCTGTCATTGATTTGCAATAAATACATTATATCAGTCAGCGGCCTGTCACACAAGTACAATATATTGTCGGACGATGCATCTGACTGAGCTTGCCCATTACAATGCAACCACCTTAGCTGTCCGACATTCCCTGAACACATCTCTGCCGTTCAAATGTATGAAAATCAGGCCCACTTATAGCATATGAGATTCAATTCCGTACGCCAGTTTGGTATATTTTTTTTCCAAGGGCCTTTGCTTTCTGAAAAAAAAAATTAGAGTAATAGGTGAACCGTGCACAGACTGCATTGTAGCAGATAATTATTTATTTAAATATTGAAGAAATTTAACATGTATATATGAACATGTTTAATCTGAAACGCCTTCTCAAAAATTAAATTTATCCATTTTGAAACCTGCCAGGCCTCCAACCACCGCTGTGTCAAATCGTACTATAGCAACATTAGGGATTTCAATTGAGTTCAGGCTATGTTTTCGCATGTGCATTTTCCTTCCGGTTGTACATTTGTGACCCCACTTTTCTGCAACCCACTTTCTCACCCACTTTTTTTCCACCCCTTTTCTGCCCTGCCTTTATTTTAGTTTTAATTGATATAAAGATAGTATACCATATAACCTTCATTCTGATTTTTGAATCTTGAGCTGAAAAAACAAGTCTCGTTGCCAGGCAAATCACTAAAAGCAAAATTATTAAAAACACTTTTCACCTCGTACATTCCTGGCGCCACTAAGGTTGCCAGGCTCCTGTTGAGCGCTATGGACAAATCCCTAAATCGGCATTAAGTGCCTGATTGGATTCCTCCAAAAACCACTTGATGAATTCAACTTTACCATACGCAAGAAAACATCATTTAAAGCAATTTTTGTTTCTGCGAACTTTTTAGTTGTAAGAATTTGAGAAAAAGCATTGTAAATTCCTTTGTCCGCCATTTCAAATGCCCTAGACGCTGAGACGTTTATTTATTCAATTTATTCTCATTCTCATGTAAGAGGGTCCTACCGACGTCTATTGACTCCTCACTCATACGCCACCATCATTCATACGCACAAGGTCACTGATTCTCCTCCAAGCGCCACACGCTACCGACCGTTTCCATCTGAACATCTGCGGCTACACCCTAGCTGCAACCACCTAGAGCGCTACCCATGGGATTGCCACCTTTTTCTATCAACTCGCCCAATGGAAACAAATTGGCAATTGCACAACCTCCAACCTGCCGATCCCCCTGGGAATGTTGGGCAACGACCCAATTGCAGGTGTTCATGTCACCCATTTCTCCAAGCCACCTAACCTCGGCTCAAGCAGACTCCCTACCAACTTATGTTGCACCCTGCATTTATGGCTGGCGACTTTAATCGCCATAGCATTACCTGGGGTTTACAGGAAAACCAACCCTGCATGGAGCTACTCTAGAGGATGGGGCCCTCAAAATCACGGTGTTACAACAACTTTTGCACGACACCCCAAGCAACCAGACACTTTCAACTCTTTTAAGGTGGAATACGTCTACAAACCCTGACCTTGCTTTTGCAACATGGACACCAATCCCAGTCACCGGTTTGTTTCTCGACTCGACCGCTTTTCCGAATTCCAACACCGACCAATCATGATCGCTCAGGAGATCCTAGCTTTAAGCCTGTACCAACAAGCCAGTGAACAGTGGACTTCTGTCAGGCAGACTGGTACCAGTCAAGAAACCTGGTTTATCAGAAGTGCCCAACCTCCCGACAGCAACCACCATCCCCAACTGGACAATCTTGCACAGCCCTGTGCCAACCATCTTTATCGAACATATCCAAAAGAAGACCATCCCACGCTGCTGTCGTCGCAGTTATAGCCCATCCTGGGATGAGGAATGGTACACTCTTAAATGATTTCCTGAATTCTGACCCGGGGAAAAGCTTCATCCAAGGCTGCAGATCTGACAAACTGCTTAGACAAGGAAACGCCGTGATCGGCCTGGGAGTAGACGGTCCAATGAATCGACTTCACCCACCCCAGCAGGAAGGCCTGGAAGACTATAAACCGTCTCACGTACGTCACCGGCAGAAATTTCCAAACCATCGAATGTCCAGTGCCTCTGCCAACTGCAATCGCTGACAATCCCTCGCAAACGGTCGTTTTCAAAGAACATTGATAAGGATCACACTCGCTCTGTCAACAAAGAGATCACCAAACCTTCGTCAGGCCCCTGGCGTGGACGGGTCACTTTCAACACGCCGTTTCACTAGATGAGCTTACCTTCTGGCTATCACCAACTAAAGAGTGGAAAGCCAGGGCCCTGTAATATACCAGCAGAGTTCGTGATGCAATGCGGCCCACATTGTCTAGATTGGCTCCATGAATTCTAACACATGTTGCCTCACCAACCAGTCCTTACCCCAAGATCTGGAGGAGAGCTACTATCCTCGCACTCCCTAAACCAAAGCCTGTCGACAACCCTAAAACTACCGCCCAATATCACTACTGGTGTGTCTCCTTGAGAGGCATGATCCTGGCTCGGCCTGAGCCCGTCGTCGAACCAACATCTGCCTGACGAACAAAGCAGGATTCGCCGTGGCCAGGAGCACTGTCCACCAGATTGTAAACTCACAAATGATATTGATGAAAGCTTGAAAAGCGCCGTAAGGCAACGTCATCTTGGGGGACCTTACTGTAGGCATACGACACCGTGTGTCACCAGGGCCTGACACTCAAGCTTCTCAGGACCATCCCGGATCGTCACCTTGTACCATTTATATGTAACCATGCTTTAGCAACCGTAGCTTTTATTCTCAAGACAAGTGATGGACAGAGTAATCGCCTGCGTCGTCTGTAGTGAACGGAGTACCACAGGCTGGACTGGCTCCTATGCTGTTCAACTTGTATATCAGCGCCTTACCTCAAACAACATCTAGACAATCTTTGACTAATCGCCGACGAGCTTGGCCCTCCTCCACCGTACAGCAAACTGGCCGAAGTAGAAAAGCACACGTTATTACAGACATGGGCCTACTTGCACATATCTGAATACCTGAGACTGAAGCTGAGCGAAACCAAGACCACCGCTACTGCTTTCCACCTCAACAAAAACACCAAATCAGAGGCGCATGCGTCTCTTCAATCAACCTCAATGGAGCGCCTCTGCCATACAATCCACACCAACCTACCTGGGAGTCAAGCTTCGAACCGCAGCTTACATACCGGCAGCACCTCGAGTCCGTATGCGCCAAGGTATCTCGAGGAATAACCTCCTGTGCCGACTTGCTGGATTCAGGGTGGCCAGCCCAACGACCCTACGCACCATCTGGCCGCGTGGCTTGGTCTACAGCACTGTTGAGTATGCCGCCCAAGCATGGTGCAACAACTCTCCCACAAAGAAGCTGGATACTGACTCAACGAGACCTTGAGAACCAACACTGGCTGCCTCGTCCTACTCCTCGTGAATCCTACCAGGTCTTTCAGGCATTGCACTTGAGCACTATCGGAAGAACACCACAACGCACAAACTACGAATAAGGCCCGCTGGACAACAAGCCCCTGGCTGCATAACACCGTCAATGAATCACACCAACTCGGTATACAGAGACCTGCGCTCTCGCCGACCTTTCTGCCGACACCCGCTAAACTCTCTTCCCCATTCAACATCCTTACAGACATGGAATACTGCACCTGGCTTGATACTCCAAGCCAGAACCAATTCTCTATCACACCTCAGACAGAACTACCACCATGCAGCAATCTCCCAGCAAGGAATGGGTCACCGTTAAACCGATTCGCAAGGATCTAATCGCTCAACCGCAATATGCCACCGATTGGGGCTGCGCCATCGCCAGCCTGCCAATTTGGCTCTCCAATCACAGACTGCGGATCAAATTTCTCAATGATGCGCCTACCTTTCGTCCGCCGGTGGTCATAGATTTCTCTAACCCCAACCGAACCAACAGTGATTTGGCTCCACCGTTACAACATGTTACTTTGGGCTTTTTCCTCAGACTCACAAGAAGAAGTTGACTCCACGAGGTCCGACCACGAACGTATACAAATGCCCACGAGACTACGGCGCTCCTGCAAACACCAAAAAAAAAAAAAAACACAACGTATACCTGACTTATTGTCATGAAATGCTCTAATCGCACCACATTTTGCTCAATTTCTTGCAAGACCGATTTGTTCCATAGATTGATCGCATTTTTTTGTCGTGCAGGTAACGTATAAGATCGTTTTATGGGTGTGACCTTGTTGCCGTAAACCGTGTTTTCCGCACAGTTTGACGAAAAATGACCGTATTATGAACCTTAACACCATAGAATTCATATACATGTTTACTGGGCATATATATAATATAATGCTAATTTTCCGAAGGATGCCAAATAAATCCGACCTTCCTCCCTGGATTCAGGGAATTTCCCTGACAGTTATTCACATGGCGCAATGCCCGGATGTGTTGATTAACGTAGAATTTTTTTTGTATATGTCGCCGAACGATCTGCAATTGTTGACAAGATATCGATCTCGAAATAAATACGTAAAAAACTAATTTACGCCTATTAATGAATTCGTCATTAATCAATAATTTGACGTTAATAATGATTAGTAACATTAAAAAACTGGGTGCAGAAAAGTGGGGTCAGAAAAGTGGGGTGCACAAATGTAAACCAACCACCATTTTCGACAACGGCCTTTACCCCCAGCGTGCGCAAGCCATACGAATTTGGATTTCATGCGGGACCCACTGCATTAACTGATCATGATGATGATTGATGATATGGACCGGTACGGTGATGAGAGGGTGAAATGAATGATGTATAACTGTGGGCCGATAATTTTACAAATTGTCATATATTCATAATATATTGGCCGACCTTTTGGTTTTAAGACAGTTGTCAAAACAAAAAATACCAATACTAGTTATTATGCTCAAGACATTAATCTCATAATTTAATTAAACATTGAATACTAAATTTTGGGTGTTAAACTAATACAATACAGCTGATATCAATTTATTAGGGTTTTTTTGGTTTTTTTTTTAAAGAAGATAAAAAGGCAAGCCACATTGGCGCCCATCTTAACATTTTTGCATGTCAAAGAAACAGAAATTCCAGATAAGAATGTCAATGGTCTCAAATACTTCCCCCATCCTTAATTACACCTTGTAATAAAAAACTAGTTGGTAAATACATATAATACTCATTATTCATGTAGGTTTACTATTTTAAAGCGCGCTGTTTTGGCTGCCATCTTTTAATTGGAAAATGTTCCATTACAGAACAGAAAAAAGAAAAATGCAAATAAGGGTTTATAGTGATCAAAACATGTATTCATAAGTGTTAAAGCATAAAGATGCATAGGACCACTGGAATGCAGCTTAAACTGCAAAAATGTGCAGAACACTTGTCCGGATGCGTTGGAATGCATTCTAGAGGTGGTTAAGTAACACTTGCAGAGTGTGAAAAATTGTAACGATTTTGAACAACCTGCAGACATATTTAGGTGTTCAGTCATGTATTGAAGTAGCGTAAATCGGTATTACATGGATGGTTAAGATCATTCATGATTTCGGAGAGCATATTTGACTTTGAGCGCCATATTGGATTTTGTGGCAATGTAATGATATAATTACATTACCAACACTTTTTCGTGCTTTAAAACCACCGGAGAGCGTAGGAGAGTACCGGAAAATATTGTCTTTATCGGAACTACTAAGGGATTGTTAAGTGATTTGACATCGGTAGCAGCATATTGGATTTCAAAATGCACTGTAAAAATTTTGCACACCCTCCAAAATTTTATTGGCTTAGTCTGATTGAAATCTAAAATCTTCATATCAATAGAAAAAGTCTGTACTCCATGTCCACCTTCAGGCTGTGTGCATAAACTTCCACCTGACTATGGCCTATTCCTTTCATACCAGTGGCGGACATATTGATCGTGAAACTCATATCTCCTCTGGACAATTTTACTCAAGAGACAAGATGGCTGCGTGGAGTTCAGAATGGGAAGTGCGGGCCACTCAGATTTTAGGCTGTATGGCCAGTAATGCCGCCCATGTCGATGTATTTACCAAATAAAACTTCGACTACAAAGAAACTGTACAGCACCTTGTTGAATAGTTGCATGATGAACTCATCGCTTATGTTTCATGGAGTACGTAGGTAGCTTACATCAAGTTATCCCTGGTTGCTGAATTTGGCACCTGGTTGTACGTATGAGATCGTCGTTGCCTTACCAGGACGAGTTACTCCGGCATTGACTCGGTTTAAACTCACCACAGTGTAAACATGGCTGTTGGCAGAAATGGAATGGTTATTGCTGTGTCCTTTATTTTGGCCTTCACCGAACTCAGAAATCTTTTATCAAAATACCAAGGCCAACCCAATATGAATGTTTCACGGCCTGGATAAGTTGATCATCAAGACTTTTGTTATTCAAAATCACTTAGACTTTGCACAAGTATGTCATTCCCATGAAATCACCGCATGGTTGTGTCCCCAAGGACATATTACAGTGCTAAACAGCATAGTGTGAGGAAGAAACTTGCTCCATACTCAACTGTATTGAAGTCTAATACCTCGTCTGTTATGTTGGTTGTTGGTTGTTGGGTTTAATGAATGGGGGACATTGAATTAAATACTGGTCCCAAGCAACAGTAGCGTGGTCCCAAACCCAAGCTTCAAAACCTTTAACTGTGAATCATCTAAAGTTTGAACTTCATCCATTTGACGTAAGATCCCTTTCTTCGAGATTCAGAAGTAGCCAGATGGCCAAAAAAGAACTGACCATCATAATTGGTATAACCGAATTCATGGCTTCGATAATACAGAACTGATAATGAACTAAAAATGCGGATCTAAGGTATCAGGAACGATCGAAATCGGGAGGTGGTGGAGTATGTTATTTATCAGGAACAATCTTGCTTTTCTACACGAAGCTTGATCTTAATTTCTAAACAGTGAGGCCTTTGGTTTGAACTTTAATTCCAAGTCAAAACCAATTGTCACAGGTATTGTTTATCGTCCTCCAGATCAGACACAGTTTATGAACCATTTGAGTCTGTCCTGGCTAAAATTGATTGTGGTGTTGAATCGACATTTTAGGTGATTTTAAATATGTTTCAAAAAACAAACTCATAGTCTCTTTAACAGGTACGCAATAAGGCATGACATGTTGGATTGAAACAGCTCTTACATACGAAACTCGGAGTGAACCAAAAAATCTCAACTATTATTTTGCCCATATTTTGTGCAGTGATTCAGTAAAATAACCAAATTTTGTACACATATTGTTGGTCTAAGTGATCATTTTAGAACATTGTACAAGAAAAATTTCTAAAGATCACAGTGCAAGTTCATAGTGATGTTTGAAATTCGGTCCTTGAAAATTACACTGTTGAGTCTTTAATTGAAAAACTGTTTTTGGTTAACATGGGGTAATGTAATTAGCTCAACCAATGTCCAAACGATTCTGGAATAACATTTCAATCAACTTTTCCACTCAATTATTGATGAGTTTGCACCGTTAAAACAGATTAGGCTGAAACAAAGAACTGAGCCTTGGATGTCTTCAGAGATTTTAGACCAAATTCGTGAAAGAGATCCAGGCTGCTATCTAGTTTTAACAAAAACAAATCAAATTTGCAAAATTTCTGATGAACCGATTGTAAGTTGCGTAATAAAATTCAACGGGATGTTCGTCGTGCCTAAATCAGAATAGTTTACTAGTATTGTTAAACAATGACAAACAGGCAATTCAAAGAAATTGTGGAAGGAAGGAAAAATTTAAAGATTTGGGGTACAGCAATAAACATAAGAGACCAGCAATGTGTGTTTTAAATATCAGTGGTAATTTATTATGACCCATCTGTCATTGCCAACTCTTCAATGAGTTCTTTCTGGTTGTGTAGCTTTCCTTCTTTGGTCTCTAAACTTCCAAAGCAGTGAAGTGTTATTCCACTGTTTAAATTAAGATCAAGGAATTTATAAATCAAGAACAAGGTAGCCAAAAATTAAATCTAAGCCTGCAGTTGGGAGGAATTGGTGAAAGAGAGCTTTTGAAATTAAATCCAAGCAAGAGCACCGGCTTATATGGCACTGCACCCAGATTCTAAAGACGTGCTACATATCTTAAGATCCAATTACCGCATAATTATCGTCTATTCAATCGCATTGTTCCCAAGTGATTTTTAAAACAGCCAAGGTGATTCCCTATATTCAAAAAGAACAACAACATGAAGTCTTGTAATATAGACCTGTAAGTGTCCTAAGTGTTGTTTCCAAGATTTTGGAAAAGGCGTTTTTCTTTTTTGAAACCTTTTTATTACAAACAAGTTGCTAGTATGAAAATCAACAGGTTTTCGAAGCTCTTACTCTACTGACTCCTGCCTCATCAATTTGTCGACCACATAAAAACTCAATCTCACAAAGGTTTTCAACAGGTCTGGTGGTAATTGATTTACAGAAGAAAGTTTTGGACCACAGGTAAATCATAATATCCTGTTGTAAAACACGCTCAAGATGATGGGGGTGGAGTCAGTGGCAAGGAGTGGTTCGCTCGTATTTTCAAACAGAAATACAAGTTGTGAAAACTTAACAAGTCTTCAAAACCTTTGACAAATAACATGTGGCGTTCCCCAGGGTAGCATTCTGGGCCCATGCTTTTCTCTGTTTATGTCAAATATTGTCATAAGCTGTGACCCAGATATGAAACTAATGTTATATGTGACGATAGTGCTATTTTATTCTCCTCCGGGACCCAAATTATATTGCTACAAAATTAGGTAAAGTGGTCTCGAAACTTGTCATGGAATGGCTCGTTGACAACAATTATCTCTGCACCTTGCAAGACTACTGTATTTCTCTTCGGTTCCAAAAGGAAAGTGTCGTGCACCCCTCTAGGTCAGCATTAATTGCATGGGTCAAACTGTTTGTGGTCTGTGTAGAAAGTGTAAAATACATGGGATGATATTGACCGAAGTGTTTCCGGGGAAAGCTAGATATGCTGTGAATGTGTTAAAAAAAGCATCCTAACGTTTGAAGTATCTCTATCGCCAGTCGCTGTTCAATCAAAAGTGTTCGTAAGATCCTTGTTCGGCTTTAATTCAGGTGCCATTTTGATTATGGGTTGTCGCATGGTATTCGGGTTAAAAGTCAAACTCTAAAAAGACTTCAAAACTGGCCCAAAATGAAAATGGTCAGGTTTTTTTGACTTGGGGGACCCCGGGTGGCAAGTCGTCAAGATCAGCTATCTCTTTAATTTCATGAGTGTTAAAAACAGAGTGAATTTTTTTAAAACTTTGTCGTTCATAAACTATCAACAAACAACTGTGCAATATATCTCCATGAAATGTCACAAAACTCTTTCTGCCGTTCATGTAGATACAGTACGAGGGTAGTGCTCAACAATTTCATGTGCCAAAAAGTGAAAAGTCCTGCTGATTTCCCCAAGTTTCTTTTAGCTTGCAATAGGGAGGTGGCATCACTCCTGCAAACATAAAAGTATGGCAACATTTGCGGATTTTTTAAAAGTTGCCAATCCGCAGTTTTCTCAATGAGGTCCAGATTTTATAGGCCGTGTGCTATAGTTTTCATGTTTTTTATATTTTGTCCTGTACTGTCTTGTGCCATTTTTGCAAGCTATTTTGCTATCTTTTTTAAGGACCTCATTGGAAATAAGCCTGAATATGGCTTTCATGAGTTATCATGGTGTTAAATCAACGGTTATTGGTTTGTGAAATATCTTTATTGATCCTTAAGTGCAATGGATTTTTGTATGTGTGTTTTAGTATGGTTATTAACTTGTATGTTGAATTTAGAACAAATAAAAATCAATCAATCAATCAATCTACCAATCCCCAAAGTGACAGTCAATGGCAACATTCCACAAAACGTAATTACTAATGCTACCAAACCTTAATTCACGCTAAATTTCAAAACGAGGGTGGTGAAATACCCAGATTTCAATAGATTTGAGGTTTTTAAAATGTCCCATTCCTTTGGCATGTAAAAAACGTATGAGGGTCCCAAAGATACCCAAAACAACTTCTTCGGATTATTCCGAACGTGGTATTTTTGAAAAATAATAAAAACAAGGACATGTCTAAAGTTAATTGAACAGACAATAGTCAATAGATTAAAATAGGCAACAACGCTAAGAATAAACCCCATAAACACCAATCAACCTATACATGTATATTCATATTTCGTGCGAAATTACACGAGGAAAACCTCTTTGTGGGGTACTGACACAACAGAGATAATGAATTAAAGATGATTTGTAGAACACGTGGTATTAGGTGCATTCAATATTTTTTTTCAAGTACCGGTAGACCTATGAGGTGTGACTCAAATATAAGTCAATTAGGAGTTTACAACGTTCATCCCCTAGTTTTTCATCCATTTCCGGAATATTGTATATATATATTCTATCGGTTAACAAATGCAAACAAAATATGTTTGAACCCGGATATGCCGTAATTTAATCACACTTAAAGCACGTCCCCTGATCCTGTAAGTTGGATTGAAAACCAGAAAAAGTGACGTAAATGATTCATCTCTAATTTTCAAAATCTGTGTGGCACTTCTTCAATGTTGAACAAAGACACCATCTAGAGGGGGAAAGGCAGTATATGCGCTTAAATTTATAGATTGAATCTTAGTGTTGCTGGTGGCAATTGAATTCACAAACATAAGATGACTGGCTAAACACTCACTGTGGACTACATGAATTTTGTGAACGAGGTTTTTACAATTATGGTTACTCGCTGATGTGCCAGTGCACGTTGGTATCCATTGGTTGCTGGTTCAAGCCTTGGCTCATGCTGTTCCGAAATATGATTATGCATTATGATTTGTGTGTGATCAATATGATCAGTGGTTCGCACCAAAGTTTAGCGTGAGCTAGTTGACCTGGCAAAGTACTCTACATCAGCGAATACCACGTATCAATAAGCACCTTTCCGTATGCCCACTCATCAAGTATCGATCACCCAGAAGAGTAAGCCCTTGTTTTATCGTTAGCTATAATCAGATATGTCAATATTTGACACTAGTATATATCATTCAGCTATTTAAACAAATACTCAACCTGAATTAAGTGTATGAGAAGTGTAAAGTTCACTTTAGGTTTAAAGGTGACTAATTGTTTGGATATCTCTCGTCTCATTGAACAATGACATTATGGCTGCAAGAAAAACAAGAACTCATAAAGTTATCCTGCTTGGGGACCCCGACGTTGGAAAGACATCTTTGTTTCATAGAGTCAAAACAAATACATTCAGCGAGAGTCCGCCCTCTACAATATTTAGCGATTATCTAAGAAAATCTTTCAAAATTGGAGAGATAGACACAACGGTAAGTATGAATACAATACAGCAGGATTTATAACGCGCCTAATTACCAAAGGATGCTAGGCGCAGTGAAAAAAAGAAAGCAATGAGGAAGAAGAAACCACACAGCTAGGAATCCGGAAATATATGGGTTTTGAGAAGTTTCTTGAAAGAACTAAGACTGACAGCCTGCCAGATGTACAGTGGCAGACTATTCCATAGACGAGGGGCAATGATAGAGAAAGCCCGATCACCAATCTGTTTGTGGGATCTGTGGACAATTAGGTTGCCACCTGCAGCAGAACGCAAGGCATAAGGAGATTGACGAATCTGAAGAAGAGAAGAAAGATAACCAGGTTGTGTGGTATGCATAAGCTTATACGTTTGGACCAGAGTACGGAATTTAATGCGGCAGCCAATGTAGGCTTTTTAGGAGCGGAGAAGTGTGACTGCTCTTTGGTTCCATGTAGACGAGTCTTGCACTCTTATTTGCAGTTTTGGAGACGCTGGCGATCCTTAACATATATGTTGTTAAAAAGAGAGCTGCAATAATGAAGTCTAGAAAGGATCAGAGCCCGCACAGCATTACTACAGGACTTAAAATCGAGGAACCTTCTGACACGGTTGAGGTTGGCAAGCTGCCAATTCAGAGACTTTGAAATTGCAGTGATGTGATTTGACATTGTCATACCATGATCAAAAACAACACCTAAGTTCCTTATCGAAGGAGAAGATTGGATTTCAGTACCATCAACATGGAGAGTCAAGTGCCTAGTTGATCATAGTGATGAGGAGAACAAGCAATAAACAGTTCAGTCTTTGAAGTGCTATATAGACCATCCTGTTTATAATGGACCTTTTTTTTCTTCTTTCTATATTTTTTCTTCATGCATTAGCGCCATCTGTGGGGCTATTTTCCAAACTTCCCTGCAGTCTCTTGAGGCTCGGCGTGACTTCTTTGCCGTCTGTCATCAGTGTCATGTCTTCAAAATTCTTGCGGGTCTTATATCTCTGCTCTCAATGTTTTTACTCCTCACTCTCGTTCCAACTTCAGGTGTAAACATTCTCGCGCCCTCTATCCTCGATTCAGTTGTCTCACACTTTGTCAGAGAAGTTTCTTCCACCATGGGCCCAAGCTGTGGAATGATCTGCGTGAACATGCTGTGACTTGTGCCTCCCGCTTTCAAGGCAGCTGCCAAGGCACTCCAGGTTTAAGTGCTTCATCATTCCTCTTTTGTTTGGTCTTTTTACCTATTTTTCTTCATTTTAATTACATTCGTAGTTAGGGCATGTAGGGTGTTAAAAGGCATCCGTTATTTAGTGTGTAGACAGCCTAGTTGGGCTCTGCTGTGCATTTTTGCCAATGAAATAAATAAATAAATAAATACAATTGACAAATCACAACGCCCTCACTCACTCACTCACTCACTCACTCACTCACTCACTCACTCACTCACTCCACTACCTCACTCAACCACACATAATACCGAATCATTATAATACATTACCCACCAAACCACACACAATCAAACACCCTACAAACACACAAAAAACACTCAAACTAAAAAAAATTATATAAACATATTCACAAAGTACCTGTAAAACTTTCTTTTCCATATTAAAAAAGACATTGAACAAGCTGTGTGCAACAAGGCTTTGACCATTAAAATAAGGAATTAGGCAAGCTGTGAAACCTTTATCATACACGGCCTCAACTTAAAACCCTACAAACGATGAATTCCATTTAGTCGTATATATATTCATATTCAAATTACTTTGCTCGTCCTTTGTCCTGTGTGGGTCGAATGCTTGATATATAGATTAGATCAACGAACAATCACCAAAGTTTGACCTATAGCAAGGTTACTCTTGGTTTGGGATGTTGGAAAGAAGAAACTAGTAAAACAATATAAAATTTGAATAATTAATGTGAACTAAATGGTTTAAGAAGTCCTAGCAAATGTCTGATACTGACCGTCTCTGTAACCAGAAAGGAGTGGATAAACAAGATAATACCAAGGGTTCTCTACACGTCTTCAAATGGGCAATGGTGAGGTTCTAAGACCCATAAATGTCTGAATCGGTAAAATGGGTTCGTTTTGAAGAAGTGAAAAGCATGTTTTAAAAAAAAACATATTTTCGGACCCAGTATAATATGTGATATTACCGAAATGGGTTTTACACCGTAATATTTGACAAACAATTATAAGAGGCTTGGGGGTGTTTGAACATTCATCTTAGAGGTAGGTAATTGGTTCAATATTTTTGTATTGTGCACCACCCTACGAATTCGGCAGCTTCAACCGAATAAACTGCATGTTGAAGGATGTGGGTGGCAGAATACTGAATTGATCCCTTTTGCATGCCTGTTTTAGATATTTTTTCAACAATTTTTTTTTAAGAATGAATCACATGGTATTTTATTCTATTATCCTGACAACAATTGCTGAGCTGAGATTTCGTTTATAAAATTTGCGATAATTAATGAGTTATAATTTCTGAGTTAAATTATAGCCACGTATGTAGTAACGGTTATTTCACAAATAAAATGTCTGGTATTCTGAAAGGGAGTATAAACTGATCTGGGTGTGTTAAACAGGGTTAGGCTACATGAGGGGACCCTTTCTTTTCAAAATACTGCAAAAGTTAATTGTAAAGTGTTAGAAAATTCCTCATGGAATGGGCGTTTCGGCCCTTCCATGAGGAATTTTACAGCACATGTTTTAATATGTTGAAAGGAAAAAGGGTCCGCTCAGTAGACTAATCTGGTTTAAACCCAGGTCTAAAGTTAGTCTCCCTTTCAGAATACAAGCCCAATTAGTTTAGGTCTTTTAGAGTAATAGGAATCTTACCTGGGCCTCAGTATTGTTCCATCTGGTACAATTTATTTATTTATTCTTTATTCGGCAAAATCGACAAACAATACAAAAATAGCACGTACTAATGAGACATATTCAGTATCACACAAAAACAGACAACCAAGTCGATAAGCCAGGATAGCCCACTTATTTCCAATGGGTCCCAAACAAAACTAGTGCCTGCAGAAAGGTGATAAGCTAAAAATGACGAAAGAGGAGGAGACGCCAGGGAGATAAGCTAGACATATTATAGGCTGTGGGACATGTCCTTCTATGATGTTGTTTTGTTGTCTCCATCGGGGGGCTAGGGGGAAACCAAGTGTAAATTCATAATAAATGATTAAAATCATATAATCGTCTGTTCCCACAAATAAAACTGGCACATTTTCTTGAAAAAGAATAAATGTCACTTCAATTTCATTTCCCAATATCAGTGACTAGTGGATGCACATAGACTTCAGCAAACAATGGAGTTAAAGATATTCAATCTCCGGCCCGGTATGCGGTGTAGAAAAACACTTCAGATTCCCTTTCATCTGGGAGTGCAGGACCATTGTTATATTGTCGCGCAGCTGAATAGATTTCAGCTGTTACCGCTCTCCAATTTAGACTGAATACTTTTTCAGGACAAAATACTTAACCTCATTCACAAATAAATAAATATTGAGCTTCTATAGTGCGTGTTCAATTAACTTTGACCATGTTTTTCATCATTTATTCGAAAAGGAAGAAACATGAACAAACATCATGAGAGAATGTTGCTGGGCAAGCTTTGACCTAACAACTTTGTGCAGAACCAAAATCCGTAACTTATTGCTTAACTTCATTTCTATTCAATTTACCGCGTTTTTTAAGAAGAAAATTTAGTGTCAACGACCTATATTATAATGTACACTGGTTAGTTATTGTGAAAGAGGACGGGTATTTGTCACTCAACCCGAATCGTGGCGGTGGTAACACCTGGCTATAACAATGGCCCCACATACCGGGCCCATTGTAATATCTTTAGCTCATGGTTTGCTGAAGTCTATACATATCCATTGGTCTCTGATATTGGGGAAAAGAAATTGAGGTGACATTTTATTTATTTTTAAGAAAATGTGGCAGTTTTATGTGCGGGAACAGACAGTTATGTGATTGTAATAATTTATTATGAATTTACACTTGGTTTTCCCTTAGCCCCTCGATGGGGACAACAGAATTTGTTATACAGTTGGTTATTTGGTCCACGCCCCTTAGTCTATTAAGCCAATTCTTGGTTCATTGCCATAGTAGACAAATGAATCTGGACCTGGTATTTAAAAGAATTCTTGTTGTCAATGGACTTGATGGTCTGGTAATGAGTTCCAGTCAAGGGTACCATGAAAGCAAGACCAGTAACTCTGGGGACATGAAAATTGAATGAACCCTTGTGAAAACATGTGATTGAGGTGCAAAAGATATATCCTTAAAATTTTTTGTCGTGTTTCACATAATACAGATTCAACTCTGGGACACGGCAGGGTTAGAAAGATTGAGATCGATGACGCCGAATTACTACAGAGGAACTAGTGCTATAATATATGTGTACAGTGTGAATAACAAGATGTCATTACTACGCTTACAGAAGCTTGACTCTGATGTACGATTAGAAACTGAGTTAAGTAACAGAAAAGGTAACGTATGACGCTTGTAGTATGGTTCCTTGTGTTATTTAATGGATTTTTCTACATTTTGATTTTTTGTCTTTTTTGGTAAATTTGAGACCAATGAACACAAATTTGGTTGTTCCCATTTTTTTTTCGACCAGCCGTTCGGCAGCCATTTCAAAATGGCCGCTATTTTCAACATATTTTCCCTCATATCTCCGTTTGTGGGACATAGAAAGGTAAAGTTGGTCTCTATACATATGTTTGTGACTCTAAGGTTTCTATAAAAAACGTTTTTTTTTTAAGTTGCAGCTAATTTTGTTTGGCGGCCATCTTGAATTTAAAATGGCCGCTATGTTGAATATACTTTAGCCTGTATCTTGACTTCAGAATAACATACAGCACTAAAAACGGTGGCAATACCATGTTTGTGAGGTTCTAAGACCCATAAATGTCTAATACGGTTAAAAATGGTCCGGAAGCAGGCGGGGTAAGTGAAAAGCATGTTTTACAAAAAAAACATCATATTTTTCGGACCCAGATTATAATAGGTGATATGACCGAATGGTGTTTTACACGTATATTTGATCAATACATATATTATGAGGCTGGGTGTGTTTGACATCATCTTAGAGGTAGGGTATATGTTCAATATTTTGTATTGTGCCCACCCTACGAATTCGGCAGCCTCAACCGAATAAACTGCATGTGGAGGAGGATGTGGTGGCAAAAGAATACTGAATTGATCCCTTTTTGCATGCATGTTAGATATTTTTGCAACAATTTATTTTTTAAGAAGATTCTACATGTATTTATTCTATTATCCCTGACACACCAATTGCGAGCTGAGATTTCGTTTATAAAATTGCCGATAATAAGTAATGAGTTTTATAATTTCTGTAGTTTAATGATAGCCACGTATTTTGTAGTAGGAACGGTTATTTCCACAAATAAAAATGTCTGGTATTCGAAAGGGAGGTCAACTCAGATCTGGGTTTAACCAGGGTTAGTCTACATGAGTGGCCTTTTTCCTTTCAACATACTGCAAAAGTTAGTTTAATTGTAACGGGTTAGAAAATTCCTCAGGTGACGGCCGTTTCGCCCTTCCATGAGGGATTTTACAGCACATGTTTTAATTGTGAAAGGAAAACAAAAAGGGTTCCGCTCATGTAGGACTAATCCTGGTTTAAACCCAGGTTCTAAAGTTAGTCTCCCTTCAGAATACAAGCCAATAGTTTAGGCTTTTAGAGTCATAGGGAATTACCATTGCTGTATTTTTCCTATATGGATTACAATTATGTATGTATTCTTTATTCGGCAAAACGGACAAAAATACAAAATTAGCACGTACTAATGAGGACATATTCATATCACAACAAAAAACAGACAACCAATCGATAAGCCAGGATAGGCCAATTATTTCAATGGGTCCAAACAGAAAATTAGTTGCCTGCAAAAGGGGATAAGATAAAAAAGACGAAGAGCAGAGGAGGAGACCGCCAGGGAGGAGATAAGCTAGACAGATTGGAGAGGCTGCAGGGGTGCGAAAACGGGAAGACTAGACGGAGGGGGGGGGGGCACGGGAAAAGGAGGCCGTGGTGGAGAGGGGAGGCGGGCGGGTCGAAAGTGACAAACCCGGGGGGGGGGGAAACGTGCAGGAAGGGGAGGGAAGGAAAAACCAAGTGTTAAATTCATCAAAAATGATTTAAAATCATATAATCGTCTGTTCCCACAAATATAAAACTGGATATTTTCTTGAAAAGAATAAAATGTCACTTCAATTCATTGCACAATTACAGTGACTAGTGGTGCACCTAGACTTCAGAAAACATGGAGTTTTAAAGAATTTCCAAACTCCGGCCCGGTATTGGGGTGTAGAAAAACACTCAGATTCCCTTTTATCTGGGAGTGCAGGACCATTGTTATACTGTCGCCGAGCTGAATAGATTTCAGCTGTTACCGCTCTACAATTTAGAACTGAGTACTTTTTAGGACAAAATACTAACCTCGTCTTCACAAATAAATTAAATATTGAGCTTCATAGTGCTGTGTGTCAATTAATGGACCAGTTTTTCATCATTTATTCGAAAAGGAAGAAAAGAAACATGAACAAACATCTGAGAGAATGTTGCTGGGCAAGCTTGACCTAACAAGTTGTGCAGAACCAAAAAAATCCGTAACTATGGCTTAACTTCATTTCTATTCAATTACCGCTTTTTCAGAAGAAAATTAGTGTCAACGACCTATATTATAATGTACATTGGTTAGCCTTATGTGAAAGAGACGGGTATTTGTCACTCAACACGAATCGTGGCGGTGGTGTGTCTGGTGGTGGTGGTACCCACCTTGGCTATAACATGGCCCACATTACCGGGCCCCATTATTGTATGTAATTCTTGCTCATGGTTTGCTGAAGCCTATACATATCCATTGGTCTTGATATTGGGGAAAAGAAATGAGGTGACATTTATTTATTTTTTTTTTTAGAAAATGTGCCAGTTTATGTGCGGGAAACAAGACAGTTATGTTATTGTAATAATTTAGTATGAATTACAATTGGTTTTCCCTTTAGCCCCTCGATGGGGAAAACAGAATTGTTATTACAGTTGGTTATTTGCGTCCACGCCCCTTAGTCTATTAAGCCCATTATTGGTTCATTGCCATATAGTAGACAAATGAATCTGGACCTGGGATTTAAAAGAATTCCAATGTCAATGTGCACTGTATGTCTGGTAATTAGTTCCAGTCAAGGGTACAATGATAGAAAGCAAGACCAGTACTCTTTGGGGCCATGAAAATGGATATGAATAACCATTGGTGAAAAATTGTGATTGAGGTCAAAAGATATATCCTGAAAAATTTTTGTCGTGTTTCACATTATCCCAGATTAAACTCTGGGACCCGGCAGGGTTCAGGGTTAGAAAGATTGAGATCGATGACGCCGAATTATAAGAGGAAACTATGCTATAATATATGTGGTTTTTTTTGTACCCACCCCCCCCCCCCAGTTTGAATAACAAGATGTCATTACTACGCTTACAGAAGCTTGACTCTGATGTACGATTGAGAAACTGGTTAAGTTAACGAAAAGGTAAGTATGACGCTTTTGTCGTGTAGTATGGTCCTTGGGTATTAATGGATTTTTTCTACATTTGGATTTTTGTCTTTTGTTGTAAATTTGAGACCAATGAACACAAAATTTGGTTGTTCCATTTTTTTTCGACCAGCGTTAGGGCAGCCATTCAAAATGGCCGACTATTTGCAACTTTTCCCTCATATCTCCGTTTGTGGGACATAGAAAGGTAGAGTGGTTCTTCTATACCATTCGGTTTGTGACTCTAAGGTTTCTATTAAAAAAACGTTTTTTGTAAGTTGCAGACCTAATTTTGTTTGGCGGCAATCCTTGAATTTAAATGGCGCTATGTTGAATATAATAGCCTGTATAGTGACTTCAGAATAAACAGACAGACGGCTAAAAACGGATGCCAAATACCAGTTTGTGATTAACTACGGTTTATAAAGAAAACCCTTATTTAAGTTGGGCAGCTAATTTTGGCGGCCATCTTTAATTAAAATGGTTCGCTATTTTGAGCATACTTTAGCCTGTATCTGGATTCAGAATAACATACAGCACTAAAAACGGTTAGCAAGACAGTTTGTGATACTACGGTTTCTAAGTAAACCCTATTTAGTTACAGCTAATTTTATTTGGCGGCCATCTTTAATTCAAAATGGCCGCCATTGTTAAATACACTTCAGCCTGTATCTTGAAATTCTGAATAACATATAGAGCTAAAACGGTGGCAAATTACCCTGTTTGTGATTACTGAGGTTGTGAAAGTGAAACTGATTTCGAATGGCGGATATATTGCAATGTCAATAGGCCGAAATGTGTTAATTCACTTTAGCCGTTCTCTTGACTTGGGAATAACATATGGGCTTAAGAAGGTTGTTAATACCCATGTTTGAGATATGGGAGTCCACAATTTCCTCCATAAGTGATTAGCGCTGACTCGCACTGATAAAAAGGGAAGGAACAATATCCGTTGATAAAATTACAATTTGTAAGGTTTACTCAAACTTTGAGATTTTACTGACCAAAAAGGGCTGTTACTTTTTAATCAGCATTGTCCTTGTCACTGGTGGACAATGGATATTCTCTCATCAATCGTGATAGTAGTAAGAGTTTTCTTTAATCTTAACACTTCTGTTAGCATGGAAGCCTGATAGAACTACTCCAACACCCTCAACAAAGGTCATTTCAGGCCCCATCATCCTCTTAGATTCATTTTTGCTATTATGTTGGTTATTTAATATCACCTCGACAAAGGTCGCATACTCTACTAAAAATTGACTCTTGAGGTCCCCAACATTCTTCCATGTAAAATAACCGACTGGCTCAATCCTTTCTTCGCCCAATATTTCTTTGAGTGGGGGGTTTCCCCAGCTTCTATTTTGTCTGTACACTAATTTTGGGATAATCCTTTTCTGTAGTTTATCCTTTTTTCTTCTGTGTTAATATAAGTGTTTGCGCAATACAATGTCTGCTTTCTTTTTTTTAAAATTAATTTTCACACACATTCCCCCACAAATCTCTGCAACTCATTCGATAAATGATTAAATCAGGTTATGCTGAGTTTTGGATCCTAACGTTGGCGGCCTCATTGATGACCACAGTATGGGCGTGAAGTTGGCACTTAGTTGGCACTAGTAATTCAAATTTTATGAATGAAAGTAAGGTGCCTCGTTTGAGAATCACTGGGGCCACCTGGACACCCTGGGGCAAATGGAGTTATTGAGGTCTCAGGTTCATATTAGGGAATTAAATATTCCAAGGTTAGCAATAAGTTCCGGATCTTACTGAAGTCCAAAGGATACAAAGTCAAGGGGGAAGTGTCTGCACAATGTATATAAAAAGGATATGTCAAAGTCAAAAGGATAAAATATCTTTTGTACAGGGATCAAATTTTCAAAATTGCCTCTAGTAACTCAAAGTAGTCGCATTTATTTATCTTGAATCAGGGGATTCTGAAAGGTTATAGTTTGCCTTGCATCTAAGATGTCGTCTTGGGGATATAACTGGCTAAACTTATAACCCCATTGTCTATGTGGCCCTGAACTGTAATTCAATAATAGTATAAATGTAGTTGGTATATGGCAACTTCACTTTTTAAAATCTCATTTCAAAAAATATAATGAGGATATTTTATTTCAATGAAGCATTTTAAAATATGACCCCTGTACAAAAGATTGTTATCATCTGACCTATGTGTCTCTACCTTGTTATAGGCATCTATGGATATGTGAACCATACTTTTTGCTTTTTTTGAGGAAGATGTAATAATTTATAACTTTATTGTTAAGTTTTTTAGAAATTTAAGGTCCCCTTTGTGACTTGTGATCTCAGTAACCCCAATTGCCAAAGGATGCCAAGATTGTACCCGGTGGATTCTTCCAATGAAACATCTTGGTCTATAAATGTTTAGCCATTAAAATTGAATTAGTGAGGCGACGGGTTGGTGAAGGGGCTCATCGGCTGGCCTTCACCAAATTGGCCGGAGTCGCAGTCCCTGCGGAGCAAGTGAATGTTGTTGCCAATCCATACCCGCCCTCGCAGGTTTCTGCGAACTTCGGTTTAATCGTTGAAACTAAAATCAAGATTCTTCATAAAAGCCCTTCCATGTTGTCTGGATTTACTCGTGTGTTGTAGCAGCATAAGCACTCCACGGTGATGGCCTGGGACACTTTAGTGGAGTTGTCGTTGTTATTTGAGGATTAAATATTATTTTAGGTACCAATTTGATGCTTCTCTCCAAATTCTATCCGAATAGGTACCGAGCCACCAGACTTTTAACCACAGGTCTGTCCCCTTTTACCTTTATGGAACAATATGAAAACCTGACTCTTGGTATTACAACAATGGTATTGCCATTCCGTATGCTTTTTATGTAGCTCACAAGCCAAATACCAATGGACAAAATATACTGAATAATAGTGGCGACCATTTTGACTTCATATGCCTCAACAAAAAAGATAGAACCCAAAAGTGAAGCATCATGACAACTTAGTATCTCATACGTTGGTATTACTATTCCGTTTGTCATCTATGAAGCTTGGACGCCAAGATATTGAGGAGAAATGTATGAAAAATGGCGGCCATTTGAATCAAGATGGCAGGCAAACAGTTGATCGAAACAAAATGGAAACATTTATTAAATTAATTATTTTCGCATGTCTAAGTTAATTCCAACTCAAGATTAAAGGCCGAAGTATATTAACCCTCGGCTGGGGGTCTCAAAACCCCCCCGGTGAACTTTTCTCTGGTGCGTTAAAATGACAAAAGCTTTCGTAAAGATTCAGATTATTCATTTTCTCATGTCCAGTGATGTTAGCGAAAATTAGGTGACATTAAGCTACCTTCACCAGGAGTAGGTAGCCTTCAAAATTGAGTAGAGGGGGGTTGCACCAAGGAAAATCTAGGGTACAATTTTGAGAATATTATGCAAAGTATGGCTCTAAACTGTTTGTGTACACTATAATTGCTCAAAGCTGAACAACCGCATGAGAGATACGATATTCCTACCTTGTTCACACACAAACTTGGATCTCGCGATTTTCTGCTAGCAAAACGCCAATTTTGCCAACTCGGGGATTTATGATGTCATTATATACTTAGGAATAATAGTACTTATTTTGGTTGGGGGGTATCAATAGAAAGAGGGGGGTGGGGCGGACATGGCTATCGACTGGTTATCAAAATTAGCATCAGGTGCGTGCTTCATAACAAAGTCCTGAGGGGATGATAACATCCCCCATGGTAAACCATGCAAAAAAGCGTTTGGTAACGAGAGGGTTTTATTGTTATAAACATGTCGGCCATATTGATTTCAGATGGCCACCAAACGCAATTAGTTGGACTTAAATTCATGGTTTATATCGCAACCTCAGTATCCTAAGCAGCGGTATTGCTTACCGTATTTAGTCCAGTATGTTATTCAGAAGTCAAGATACCGGCCAAAGTATATTAAAGTGGCGGCCATTTTTGAATTCAAGATGGCCGCCAAACGAATTAGTTGCAACTTAAATAACGGTTTTATAGCAACTTAGATATTGCAAAACTTGTGAGTGATGGAGAGAGAGAAAAATTTACCTTTATAGGCGAGATGAGAGATAGAGATAGGGAAAATATATTGAAAAATAGCGGCCATTTTGAAAGCAAGATGGCTGCCAAACGGGATGGTCGAAAAACATGGGAACAACCAAGGTTGAGTTCCTAGTGTGTCAATATTACCAAAAAAAAAGGACACAAAAAATCAAAATGTGCAAAATAGCCCGACAAATCCAAAACATTACGATAGTCACCATACGATTGCTTTCAATACGATAATTATTTTCGTATCCTGAGTGTACTTTGGAGAAAATTACACTGTAAAAACGTAACTTGACAATTTTGAAGGTATGTTTTGGCCTTTTGCAAAGGGAAGAGTAGCAAGTATCTTCACCCCAAGCCACATATAATCAGACAGTCATGTTTAACTAGGGTGGTAATAAACAAAATCTCAAGACGTGTCTTAATTATCCGTTTCTCCGGAATTTGGGTCACTTTTGGCCCAGATTCGTTTTTTCGTGGACTGCGTTGTTTTAGCGCAGTGAAAATGAACCACTGCTATAAGTATAGCACGACAGAGTAATTCGTTGCCAGAACTGTCCTTGATTTCTAGACCCAACGTATCGCCTCTAGCTGTTTTTCTATGAAAACTGCCACACATGTGTGGCAACATATCACCACCCGGCCAACTCTGTACCGCTAAATTCTTGTTGTGCGGGCCTAGGAAATTACCTAGCAGGTCCCCCCAGGTTAAGGGGTAAAGGGGGAAAGGTTAAATGCGGCTTCATTAGACATAATAGTAGCATGTACATGGCATGAATGCATGCAGTGCATGTATACATGTAGGCATGTAGGTCTGAAGCAGTGTTAAAAATTTAGTAGCCCGGGAATTGTAAAAACATGCAGTTGCGTATGAGAACCAAAAATAAACAAAAACAAACAAACAAAAAAACATATGACATAAATTTATTCGCCCATTTAGGCTAAAGAAGCTTGAGCACGGCCCAAAAAACGAAGGCCCCCAACAACAACACAAACAAATTATTTGTTATTTTCTAGTGTGGCAGTTTGTAATTGGCAACAAAACAGACTTAGAACAAACGTGACGAAAGAGGACGTCAACGAGCTGTGTAGCACCTGTAGACTAAGCATGGCACCTTTACGACCATCTGCTAAGAAACGACGGTATGTATTTGCCCCTACTTTTCATTCTTCTTGGTGACACTCAGTTTATAGGCAAGACAAAGTGTTTTGTAACTAAAATCTATGCAAACGAACACTTTTTGTGGGATCATACTTCTAATTGTCACAGGAAGTAATGTGTCACAAGGTCTAGAGAACAAACAAAGGGGGAACGTGTACAAAATAGGGGTACATTTTGTTACAGGGGTCAAGGTTTTGTAAAACAGGTCTAATTGTTTAAACTTACACCATTATTTATCTGGTCATGAGGATAAAAAGGTGTAGTTTGCCATATCTTCGGTCATTAGTTTCAGGATTATGGGGGTATTTCTTTCAGAGTGCTCGATTTGACAAATAGTCTCAAGTTGACTGTCTGGTAACATCCTATCTAACTGAAAAGCATCTTTGCCCTGCATTGACATTTTAGTATGAAATTAGACGGTATAACCATAATGACCCCAGATTGACCAAATGGTGAAATGAAATGAGTGCAATATTATATTCCATTTGTTGAAAGGAATGGGGCATTCTGAAAAGTTTACCCAGGATGCAATTGAACTTTATTGCCTGTAGTACTATTAATATTAATTTGTTCAAACCTCTTGAAACAGTCCTCTAGGAGGTCCAGAGAGTCGCCTTGTGGAAAGAAAGACTGCCATCAACCAAGTAACATCTATTGGTATTGAACCTGGTGAGAATCTCCCACCTGGAGCTGACTGCTCATTGGCTGAATGGCGATGCCTCAACAGATCTAAGGTTTCCTTGCAGAGGTGGGGCTACCTGGAAGGAGATCAGGACACTACCTGTGGCTGTGGAACAGCACCACAGATAATGGAACATCTCTTGGCCTGCCCACTGCTGGAGCAACAATGCACAAACAAGGACCTTGCGGAAATCAGTGAAGCAGCAAGACGTTGTACTCATCTCTGGCTGGATCATATTTGAGAACCACAGTGTTTGGACACGATAAGAAGAAGAAGACTATTAAACTACAACCCACAGATAGAACTATACCTTTTTTAATCCTTAGGGCATGGCAAAAAAAAAAAAAAAAAAAAAAAAAAAAAAAAAAAAAAAAAAAAAAAAAAAAAAAAAAAAAAAAAAAAAAAAAAAAAAACCCCCCCCCCCCCCCCGCAAATTCATTTTCTCCGCTACTCATATGTTTTTCTCTTATCATTTCATTTAATTTTCTTGCACTATTAGACTTTTGGTTTACAAGTAATAAGTTCTACATTTGATGTACGTATTCGTTTTTCTGCATAATATATTCACACAATGCCTATATGAAATTTTAAGAGATAATATATTTATAGGACATTTTCGTTTATGAATCATTATAGATACTGTAAACAAGCTTATTTCTCAATTACCATTTTCGAAAGGTAAACCCAATTTCCAATACAGAACACATCTATGTAAAGAATTATATTGCCATAAATACGCCCGTGTATTATTATTATATTTTTATTAAGCAGGTGCCGGTGTAAATGCAGTGTTTGAAAACATCGCAAAAGCCATCTCAGAAGTTCCCGATGGAGAATGGGACAAGCCCAGTATGGATACTGTCAGCGTAGACGCAACACCAGAAAATCGAAAAACATGTAGATGTGCAATATTATCATGATTATAGTTTATCCAATGTGATCAGTATTTGGATGAGACAGAATGGTGCTATGATTTTGCCAGTAGGCGTTTGAAAGAACGCGTTTAGACGGATTTTTTGCGTGCGCACTTTTGCATCGCCTTTATACGCATGCGTGGGTATGCCAGCGCTTTCAATTAACGCCCGCGTTTTATTGCTGCATGCGATCACTGCATCACACAGTGACGTCACTGACTCGAGGAAGGTAAAAGCACTATAGCGTATACATCTTTGTAGTATACTGAACAATTTTTCTATATGACACTCAATTCGGAGCGTATTAATACTTGCTTTCTGCACAGAGTTTTCTGTGTGGGAATACCACTGACCTCAACACATGGATAGCGGTTCTGAGTTGCCAATTGAAACCACAGGAAGTTGCTTTTTGCCCTTCTCAATATGGCGGGAAATAATGCATACACCTGCTGGTGGACATATTCCACACAGATGTTCTGTTATACAAAATTCCTTTAACTTTGACAATAAAGTGAAGCCATATTGAGCAGGGCAAAATGCAACTTCTCGTGGTTTCAATCGGCGACTATTCAACGGTGCGCCAGCCCGCTATCCATTTGTAGAGGTCAGTGGGAAATACAGAGTTT
>JAMKCH010035106.1:0-22811 GCA_023653785.1 Ophioderma brevispina | reverse complement strand
CCCCAAAAAAAAACAATCTTTTTTAGCAAACAGAGAAAGAAGATAAACTAAAATTTCTATAGGCCCTATGTTTCGCTTATTAGTATGAGGAAATACCTAACTATTGAACTACAGGAAACCTATTCATATTTTTTTGACTTTTTGTCGCATGACTTTTTTATTAGGTTTTGAAACTTTTATCATGTTATGCCATATATGCAAAGGACATTTATTATCACGGGTATTTATTTTTGAATCATGAAATGTCAGGTATTTTCAGTAGTATCAATTTATTGTAAAAATCCCACATTCAACCTGTTAAGGACACATGAGCAAGAGAAAGAGATTTGAAACTTTGAGAAAGAACCTTTACTAGCAAAAGTTCACTGAACCCCTTCATATTGGCCTCTGACCCCCTCCTACCCACACTGATGGAACTGTAATCTGGCCATTAGACTCTGCTGGCTTGCTAGGTGGGTAGAGGCATTTTATAGCTCACTGGACTTTAAACTCAACTGTGAAGCTACACTAACTGTGGGTATGTGCATTCAAAATTCACTTCAATGAAAATTTGGCCCATTAACCCTAACCCGGCCCAGAGGCAATGAGAGCCAACGAAAACGTGGTACCGGTCGGAAAATGTTTCTCGTTCATCTCGGCCGTCAACAACTATTTTTTGTCGCTCAAATGACTCGCATTGCGCCTCATTGCATCTGGGCCCGTCTTACCGGAAAATGACTCGCTGTTCCTCGTTGCATTTGGGCCGTCTTTACGGAAAATGACGCGATGTTCCTCGTTAAATTTGGGCCGTCTTTACGGAAAATGACGCGTGTCCTCGTTGCACCTAGGCCGTCTTCCCGGAAAAATGAAGCGATGTTTCCTCGTTGCACCGGGGACGTCATTCCCGGGAAATGATGCGATGCTTTTCACTGCATTTCGGACGGTTTGCCGCAGAAGGCAGCAATGCTTTTATCATGCGGGGGACACTGTGTACAAATGCCATAGACATGTCGATTCGATGGTGATAGCGCAACCATTTTCGATACGCTATTTTTTTCATGTATGCCATAAACGCATTCATGGACGTAAACCGGAAGCATGACGTAGCATAAATAGAGCCACGCACGACTATGATTTAGCGTAATAGCGCCACTCACAACTGGCGGAACTATCAGTCAAATTTCATGCAGATCATTGTGCAGTACGCATCCATTATTTTATGTATTTATTTAGTTACCCTGTTTTATTGCATTAGCAACGCGATGTCCTTTTGCATCTGGGACGTCTTTCCGGAAAATGGCGCGATGTTTTTCGTTGGATGTGGGCCGTTATTGACTTTACGCTACTTATTCCTGTGCCGGGAAAAACGGCCGAGCCGCAATGGAACGCAAACTTTGGCTCCGTTGCATCTGGGCCGTTAAAAATAACAATAGATTGCCCTTCGTTGCATTTGGGCCGTCTTTTCGGGAAATGGCGCGATGTTCCTACGTTGCACCTGGCCGTCTTCCCGGAAAATGAAACGCGATGTTCCTCCGTTGCACCTTGGACGTCATTCCGGGAAATGATGCGATGCTTTTTCAACTGCAATTTTCGGACGGTTTTGGCCCGCAGAAGGCCCAAGGCGTTTTCAATCAGGCGGGTGACACTGGTGTACGAATGCCCATTGACAATTTCGCTTTCGATGGTGAGAGCGCCACCATTTTGCGTAAGCCTATTTTTTTTAAACTTAAATCATAACGCCTTCAAAAAAAAAAAATGACTAAACCGGCGGCATTACGGTAGCATACTAGCGCCACGCAACGACTATGATGTAGCTAAATAGCGCCACTCACAACTGGCGAAACTATAAAATCCTACAAATTTCATGCAGATCATTGTGCATACGCATCCAATTATTTATTTATTTTTTATTTAACCCTGTTTTTCTTGGCAGTGTTCGTCACGCGGTGTCAGGGGGTGTGTTCCTGTTGCAAGGTGGGTCGGGGACGTCTTTTTCCGGAAAATGGCGCGATGTTTTCGGTGCATTCTGGCTCTTCCGGTAAAATGAAACGCGATGTTTTTTCTGTTTGCATCTGGGCCGTCTTTCCCGGGAAAAGGGAAACGCGATGTTTTTCGTTGGATGTGGGCCGTTATTGACTTTACGCTACTTATTCCTGTGCCGGGAAAAACGGCCGAGATGCAATGAAACGGCAAACTTTTCTCTCGTTGGCATCTGGGCCGTTAGAAATAAAAATCGATTGCCCTTCGTGCATTTGGGCCGTCGGTCTGCAAAACGACCCGGTCCGGGGTGTTACGGTTAATAGTATAAACCCTTAACAAGAGGATGAATGGGCAGATCTTTAAAAGTATCTCAATATGTTCTTTCATTGGATTATGAATGAGTTGGGAAATTGGTATAATTGCCCTTTCTTCTTTCTTCTTGACAGTTATCCAGGATTTTCTTATCTTCCACTCAAATCTTTTATATTTTACATTTAATTAATCACCACACCTGTAGTTGATTAATGTTCAATTTCACAGAAATGCGGTCCAATTTAGATTTGTGTTTTAGCAATAACACCCAAATATTTTCCCTCAACTAATAACATAATATTACCATTGTAAAGATGCTTTCAAGAATTTTGTAATAAAATTCTAGGATATTCCAATTAATATCAACTGCTTCAATTTTTATGGATGCACAATGGGCTGTGTGTCATGTTTGAACTGCTCTGTCAATTTTGATAGAAGACTCTACGCTACATGTACTGCAGTGTAATATTGTCATTAAGTACTGATATTTGTATAGCATTAGTGCTGCCACTGAGAATAGAAATAGCAACAGCAGTGGCGGCAGCAGTAGCACCAATAACTTGAAATACCTACACAACCTCACAAACTCATGCTTTCCTATATTCTTGTATATACTAGAAACCCCCCCCCTGAACTGGGTAAACAAAGATATAGGGCAAACTCTAGCTCAGATTAGCTTTACTCAAGCTACACCAACCTTTGGTTCAACAAACAAAAGGTGAACATTCATTCATGCTGCAATTTTAAAGTAACACCTAATTTTTCCAACTGACATGATCCCATGTGTTTTTAGCTACGTCTTTTTATCTGTTTGCTTTCCTCCAGCAAGCCCACTCTACCAGACATCCGTGGTAAGGACACCATTTTAAACTACAGCAAACCGATTCGCTTGTTTCAATCCATTGGGGATTTCTCTATGTAAATTTCAACAGGTGCGAACATATAGGTTACATTGTAGGGACTATTCAGACTGCTAATATTGATTTGACTCAAATTTGAACTCGGTTGTTTCCAGGGTCTAACGCTCAGTGCATTGCAAATAAGCTAAAACACAAAACTGATAATAATTGTAATTCTGGTGTAGCTGCAACTTGCTACAGAGCTGAAGTCTTATTTCTCTACAAAATTATTCTCTTAACATAGCACACTACAAATAAAATTGTTGGTATGGCCCCATACAACACGTGCGGTTTCCAAACGAGCTTTAATGAACTCAAGCCAAACTAAAAACTTTCCCACCGATATCATTAACTATTGTGGTGAATGGATACTGAGCAGCAAATCGCACACACACAGTACCTAAAACTGTCTGCCACCACCAGACACAGCACTAGACCTCGCAACTTTAGTTCACCTTCAAATTCTTAAAAAACTGACACAAGTATACAATAAAGTTTAGTCTATAAATCGCTCCTTGGATCAATCTTTGACATGGTAAGCAATTTCATCTGAGCTATCTACCAATGTACCCTTGTATTCTGCTCACACTCAAATCCACGCCATAGGTCATCAGCAGTCAGTTGCCATGAAGGCCTACTCAGCTGCCAATATACAGAAAGGAGTTTTACACCAGTCTGCAGTACCACCCTACCAAATGTAAGATTTTAAATGGATTACCAAACACCACAGCATCAATTACACTGCATTACCTCAGCAAATTACAGTTCTGACAATATTTTGCTCAATTTAGGTTTTACCCAATTCGTAACGAAATCACAAGCCATTCTAAAACCTATTTCTAAGTCCCCAGTCCAAGGTGGTCAAGAACATAAACACTGACACTTTCATACTGTTCAAGTGGGCACTCAAAAAAATCCGCTAATAAAACACAGCATACTGCACTCTGCACACCAGTCCAGGCCTTTCACATTGATATTCACAGTAAGGTGCAACTTTGACATCTAAAAATATTGCAGAAAAATCCAAGAAATTCAGTCATCCTGCAATCATTATCATATGCAAAAAACCATCCTACCAAGTTGTAGCTGCAGTTTATCAAAAGCTTAGCCACACAACCTAATCAAAAAATCGAGTTAATCACATCATGTATTACCCGGCATAATAATAGACTTGTAATAATCTCCCAATACCGATATTGAAAAGTGCAAAGCAAGTAGCAACTTTGTACAAGGAAAATATTGAACTTATGACAGGCAAACGTGAGAGTTCATGATCCTATATACAGCGGCTACTTTGCTCCTAGCTAAATAGTTTCACTTACAAATCTCTATGGATACAATATTGATGTGCAAAGACAGGCCTAACTATATATAAAGTGCAAGTAAGTTTGCTCACCAAAATAATGCAGGGAAAGCCAACTAAACACAGAAATGGCTAAAAGTTCACCATCCCATACATACTCAGCTCCAAGCATGCAGCGTTATTTTAAAGCTCATATCCACCTACCTCTTCTCCCGGCAAAGACACAGCCTGGGTTTTAAATGCAATGATGATATATGGAGGCAGCCTACAGGTTGCTCTAGCCAAAGCATGTAGAATTAGTAATATCAAGTGTCCCAAGTTCAAGAGTTACTTCATTCCCACACCACTAGGCCACAAGTCTCCAGTTGCAGGCCCGCACTGTAACTGTCACAGTGAGCTTTCAATCACTATCAAGCTCACACTAGGCAGTGCCCCCACATGACAGCCACACCAAAAGCAATTAGTCTCCTGTAAAGTCTTTATTTGGATACCTACCTTATAGGGGTAACAGCCAGGATTTCAGGGCAAGACTAATTCACCATGTCCATCTGTATCAACAGGAGAGTTTAGCATTTGCTAGACTTAGACCAAAGCCTTGTTGTTTTGAAAGTAATTTACAAGCAACAATAAAGTATTGCCTTGAAAACCACCAACCAGTATCTCTCAACATATGACCTCAATTAGCAAAATGAACAAATACATTCAATGCTGGTAGTTTTGTATATGTATATGTAAATGAATACAATTGTGATACTTGAATGCCAAGGTTTTTTTGGTGACAAATTAGAACAAGAAAAGAAAAAGCAAACAAGAGGGGAAATGGACAGACTTGAAAGGGGCACATAATTAGATATTGAGGGGACAAAGGCAAAGTTTTTCAATTTTTTTGTCTTTTCCATTTTATTCCCTGTATTAAGGTTTGGTGGAAGGGAAAAACATACATATATGGTTACCCAGTGGCGGTGCCAGACTTTTTTGGGGGAGGGGGAACAAATGCGGAGGTGGCAAAATTATTTTTTTTTGGAAAAAGTAAATGTTGAGGGGTGCAAAACTTCCAAAATGTTGAGATCTGTAACTAATTTGGCCCCCAAATATTTGCTAAATTTTAATTATTTTTTGCTACAAATCACTGATTTTCGCCAAAAATCCATCATATTTCTTCTGGCCGAGGGGGGAGTTTCTACTTTCACATTATCTGGATATCTGAAGGTGTGCCCTAACCAGCGATTTGGCCAATGCCGCATAAGCCCAACTTCCCTGAATACACCTTACCAAGTTTTGCTATTATTATGTCTAGACTTTACAATCTTAAATATCACTTCTTAAAAACCGCACACTTGCACTCGAATGCATAGTGCAGAGCAAACATGCACTCTAATAACTGAAAATCAAGAACATGGAAAAACATTCTTTAATGTCATTAGAGTATATGCTGTGTATGTAATTCATATGGATGAACTGAACAGGGAATTTAGAATTGGAACTTGAATGAGGATGTATGCAAGACAAGCCATAATTAGAAATGCAAATTTGTGAAAACTTATTCCAGGAGACAAACAATGCAAATGTCACATGAAATGTGAATCCCAAAGAATTATACACACAAGTTTGACAATGTAGTAGATCAAGTAATGTTATGGCTTGGTTCCCAGAACATGATTAACGTGACATTGCAGCACCTTTCATCACTACATGTACCTAGTGATTTCATTGACTCTTCGCCAGCCACTAGTAGACATTATGTAACAGTGCTTCTCTTTGGATATAATGCCATCGAGCTTGTTCAGAGAGTGTGGAGAGCAATGTATCTTTCAACATGCTAATATATATATAGAGTTCATGTTGGCAAAGTGCTTTTTAGAAGTGTTAGTGAAAGTGCATGGCAGGTGTCCAGACGGTCTATTAGAGCCCAGCTAGTGAACTTGGGAGGGGTCCTATTGTATAAGGCTGTCAGTGTCTGCTTAAACTTAATTAGGCCTATTTAATTACCCTGCTTTTAATGATATGTACACAATTCCCAGCCTTAATCACATAATTCAGACTAACATTATGACACAATTTAATTAAATTTACACCATAGCAGTTAAATCCAGACTTTACCTTCAAATGATCAAAACAAGAGACTTGACACCAGTCTATCACCCAGCTGGTGTTGAATTTCTGTTCCTTATTTAGGATCACCTAGTAACTGCTGTTGTCACAATTGATGATGAGACTGCCTTATGAGTCTCAGGGACATCACCTTACAACCACAACACACACCCACCCCTGGTTCTGGTCTCCATCTCCTCAATGTATACACTGTTGATTTGGGATTGGTAACATGGAGAGTTATGGGGCGGTGAGTTAGGAGAGAGTTACGATAAGGCCTAGCGGAGAGGTACGATAGGCCTAGTGGAGAGTTACGTTAAGGCCTTGCGGAGAGTTAGCGGAGAGTTACGATACGACCTCACATGGAGTTTATTGTAAGGCCAAGAGCGAGTTACGATAAGGCCTAGGGGCGAGTTACGATAAGGCCTAGGGGCGAGTTACGATAAGGACTTGAGGCGAGTTACGATAAGGATTGAGGGCGAGTTACTACAAGGACTGGGGCGAGTTACGATAAGGACTTGAGGCGAGTTATGAGGACTTGAGGCGAGTTACGATAAGGCCTAGGGGCGAGTTACGATAAGGACTTGAGGCGAGTTATGAGGACTTGAGGCGAGTTACGATAAGGACTTGAGGCGAGTTATGAGGACTTGAGGCGAGTTACGATAAGGACTAGAGGCGAGTTTCGATCAGGCCAAGAGGCGAGTTATAATACGTACTAGGAGTGATTTATGATACAAGGATGTGAGGTGAATTATGATAAGGACTAAGGTGAGTTACTATGGCCAAGAGGTGTGAGTTACCATAAGGCCAAGAGGCGGTTACCAGTAGCACTAGTTAGATAAGGACCATGGATTAGTTACCAGCAAGGGCAGTTAGATAATGACTAGGGTGAGTTACAATAAAGGACATGGGGCGAGTTCTAAAGAAAGACTTAAGTCTGACTCAGAGATTTCGCATATTATTTTTTTGTTATAATGAAAAATAGTCAAGCTAGAACTCAAGATATAACCTAAAATGCACAATTCGAAATTTGAGATGAATCGTCTTTTTTCGTTTTGATGCTAACATTTATGTGTAAGTATTACTGTCCCATAGGATACCGTGTATAATAAAATTCCCCGGATTCGGAATTTTAAAAACAAAGTTTGTGATTTTCTATATGAAGGAATTCGATTTAAGCTTAGCAATTTCACACAGTGATTAGTATATGACAAGCATATGTCATGCAAAAAACACGATTTTTTGGAAATTGAGGGCGCCCTCCTCAGGAAATCTTCTGAGTCGGCCTTTAAAAACGTATAATAGGATTACCAAGTACAATGAGGACTCGGGGGGGGGGGGTTGCAGCAAGCGGAGGCGGCGGCGGATGGCCAAGACAAAGAGTAAGAATTTTCAGCAAGTGGAGATTATATTAGGGAGATTTTTATGTAAGCTGAACAGGCATTCAATATTATAAGCACCACTTGATAGCCATGATTTTTAAGCTTTCAGTAACTTATTTTTTTTGGAGGGGTGGTAGTATAATGCTGCGTTCATGTGCATCTAATTATTAGACTCCACATGAATCACTGTCTGTAGGTTGCTCAGGTTTACAATTGCCAACCAAATTAATAGATATGCAATCAGGGTCTGAGGTATGGTAATTTATATGAACGAGCGGGCCTCATATGGGCACCACTGAAGGCTAATGAATGTTGATTAATTGGTCGGTTTCCCGCTCGCATCCCATTGTCCTCCCTGCGTCAAGTTGTCATTATTTCATGTTTATCCTTTTTAAAAGTTAAATGCTAAGCTTCAAAATGATTTGTTTCTATTCACTACATATTTTAACATGTATTTGTGTATCTACAGCACCCTGTAAGCATGCTCAGATCTGAAAAATGTACTTCTATTTTTTCTTGTCATCATCAGTAAAATTTGTGTTAACACCCAAGTCAGCACATCTGTTAGACGCGTGGAGATGCCCTGGGAGATGATATTTGGAACCTATTGTGAATAATTATAAAAAGTGTACTGATCATTTTAGCAAATACATCCAACACTTTTCGTTGAAAATGAATTCAAAAACATTTGGCAACAACATTACGGAGTGTGCCAAAAAGTGCAACATTCGGGGGAAAATATTTTCAAAATATTTCCTGTGTTAATCTTTGCTAAATCTATGTACTTTATGAATGCCTAATTATTTCTCTATTAATTGCCGTTTACTCCATCCCCTTTGGATCCCAAGAACCAGAGACATACCCAATTAAGTGAAAGGGTGTAAATTTTAGTTGGGCCACTTTCACCTGGATGTATGCTTAAAAATCTTGGTAAGTAGCAAAAATGTATTGAAAAGTCATTGGATCTAATGCATATCTTTCAAAAAAGTGTAAACAACATTTGATTTTTTTAATCCAGGTAGTAGTATTGCTTGTAAAAAAGCTACATTAATTATTACACATTGAGCATTACTTCAAGATGGCTGGTCCTCATCCTGGTAACCATCAACACCCATAATTCACTACTGAAGAGCATGTGATTAAGTTGACAACTTTCAGACCAGAAGCCATGTAGAAACCATTCGTTTGTGTTCTCAGCAATAGTTGCTTACCAAATAAGAATATAAAAAATGAAATTGTGACATATACCATTAATACCAGAGACATGAAGTGAGCTTAAATAGAAAAAGAGGCAACAATGAAAGGCAAATTAAAGGTATTTTGGCTTATTCACTTCAGACCTGTGATCCAATACATTGGTAAGCATTCCAAATATGCAAAAAATGGACTCCGGAAATATCTCTTAAAATGGTATCTGTAACATTAGATTAGAACAACATTTTGGAATGAAAGGGGTATTTGTGCACTGCCTCGTCCCCCTGACTTACCTGAAAAAAGTTGAGATATTCATATCATCTGAACCATTGTCCTTGGTGTAGTATGTGTGCCTAATCTTGCAAGCAAATTCAATCTGCTCTTCATGTAAACTAACAGAAATTATGACACAGTTGGCTATGGGGCAGCATTACAGACAATATGTGCATCACAACGCACCATAATCAACTAAAATTTTGGATTTCTTTAGTGAACGATAAATCAAAAATGAGGTGCTCGGATCACAAGATGTACCTTTAAGCACCCATTGGTAATGTCCTTTCTTGTGAAAGAGGGAAAGTTACTTTGCAATTGGACCAGGCATTATCAAGATGCCTGTTAGATTCAAATTTGATTCTTTAATGTAAAGGCTAAGTTTGCTCACAGATGCATTCAGTGTGTGCCTGGGCATCCTCCAATTTATATATGTAGCTTTGGAAGAACTGTTTACTTGTATTTTCAATCTTTGAGAAAGCTTTTATTTCAAAAGGGCCATTCTTCGGGATGTCACACACGTGACCAAAGTTTACTTGCCTCCCATGACAAAACAAATAATCTAGCGAAAGTGGAAACATTATTTTTGGTTAGATTTTGTCCAAACCGAAATAAAAATAATGTTTCCACTTTTGCTAGATTGGTTATTATGTCATGGGAGGCAAATAAAGTCTGGTCACATGTTTGACTTCCCGAAAATAGCCCAAAAAATAAATCCAAGAATGTCAATTTGAGGCCCATTTTTGTGATTCTTGCATACTGTTTGATTTATGGGGATTTTATGCCTACATATCCTTCGCAAAGCTTATTCCAAATTCTTGCAATTTGATATTATGAGGACTGTTTTTTGTCACATGTGCATATGCCACAGTACTGTAATTTCGGTTTGTTACGGGACAGAAACAAACAAATGCGAATTCTTACAGGTACAATCGAATTTGCATGTAAAATAGACACATTGGATTACTAAGTCACTGATTCATATGATGTAAAAAATATTACATTATTTTAGGGCAAGTCAGTGGAATGAGGCTGGCTGTGGATCATGAAATGCCCTTTTAGTCTGGGGAAATGTATGGATGTTTTTGGTTTTTAAGTTTTTTTTTTTTCATATACAATTTTGACACCAATGTTTTTTCCAATAATCAACTTTCTGGAGAATTTGAAAATCAGGTGGTCATTTTTAAATGTGTTCTTGGGGTTTTAATAGGGGGCAAAATTTGTACAGGGGTAAATAAACGTGTTTAAATTGTTTTAAAATTTAATACCATTTTGTTCGGCTGCTCATAAGGTTTCTAAAAAGTATAGATTGCCCTATTTTCGGCCTATTGGTTGACGACCAATATGCCTCAGAAAGTTAAGGTCATTATTTATAGAATGGTCGATTTATTGAAACTGGTTTTAAATCTTTATTGGTCTACTAAATAAGAAAATGTATATAGATTCTGTGGTTATCAACCTTTCCAAAGTGAGAACTTTTAGAGATATTAACTGGTGGCCTCCCTATACCCGGTGACCACGGCCAAATTTTGCCCTCTCAATAATTATTATCAAACGCATTGACCACGCGACCTTTATATTTTCGGCTTCTGTACATTACGACGAACAATTGTGGTACCATTTTTAGAACAATCTGATGAATCTGAAATTTACCCCAGTGGTGACCTTGAACCGTTTACTGTGTAACTCTTGTACTATAACACTCAGGTCGGGGCAAACCTATACCTTTCTGTAATCTTTGAAAGATCCTGCACATGATGGTAGACTTTAAAACACATTTTGCTCCCTTTGATATTTTCCCCTTGTATAAACCAGTGTAAACCTTGCCCCCCTAAAATTCATCCACGACACATTTAAAAATGACACCGCATGATTTTTAGATCCTCATACATTTGATTTAGAAAAACCTTGGTTTCAAGATTGTATATGAAATTTTCCCACAAAAATACAGTTTCCCCATGTACTATTTAAAGTGGGCCGCACCCTTAGCGGCCCAGATTGTTACAGGAAGTGCCACAATTAGGTGTTAGAAAAAAAGTATATTTTACTCATTTAACCCTTTGAAATCTTAGGTTCATTTTTTTTTTTGTTATTAATGTGAAGTTGTCCATTTTTGGTTTAACAATTATAAGTGTAGAGTATTCTAAGGGCTTACAAAATAATCTGTCTAGCTCTCATATTAAAATCGATGAAAGATCAGAATATGAAAACTTAATTAAATTGGGTCACTCCCCTTTTTAAACCAAATGGGAGGTTTAGTTACTTTTGTTAATACATGGAGGTTTGCTCTTAATACATCAAGTTTATGTAAAAGCAATTTGATATTAAATGTGCATTTTTTTTTAAAGTTCTTTTATTGTGTTTTTCATATTTTTAAAGGGGATCCTCATTGCTCGAACCGGCATATTGAGCATACCAATGGAAGCTTATTTTATCGCGATTTTATTATGTAACTGTGTCATATTATTATCCTACTCACGATGTGGTTACAAAGCCAAAATGAAAATCGACTTTCCAGCAACACCACTTCAGCGAAGTCAGAATTATTGACTGGGTCGCTCTGAGGGGTGACGTCACCGATTGTATAATCGTCTATGCAAGTAAACAAAATCCCATTCATTTGTATCGCTCGCTTCTGTGCTTTCGAAGACTTACCATTGTTTTCTCTAAAGTTTGCTCAACTAAATCAGAATAATGAGCAATACAGATACAGATAACTATCTGTTGAAGTATCTGGTAGATTTGATGGCTCTATCCCACAGAGAAGGCGGTTCAGTCGGCATTTTATACATACTGAATTCCTTGCTTCACAGTAGTGCTGCAATTTGTTATGGTTAACAAAGTGTCGCTAGTTAAAGTAATTATGCTCGATGAGCCCAGACTTTACCGGAACCAATAGCAAATCCACGGTCAATACCCATAATTGTGTGACTGGTTCCCGGTCTGAGAAAAAGTAGATTAAGCTATTTCCGTTACTCCCCTGATACCGCCTATACCTCATGCAATTCATCGGTTATCAGCGGTTGTAAAGTAAATCAATGGAGAGCTGGGTCTTAAGCCGCGGTAGTTTTTGACCACCACCGTGCTCCAGGGGCAGGTCTCCCTGATTCTTGGAGATTTGGCGACCGATTCATGCTCAGGAGCAGGTATTTTAACTCGTCTCATAGGGGCGCTTTTCATTATTATGTGTGCGCTTATTCCCGTTAATGTTTATATTGAAAGTATACAAAAGAAGCTTCTGCTGGTCGACTGCGTGGCGTGTGGCTGTGGGCGCTCGTCTTATCTAAAGGCGTGGTGTTCTTTTTTTTTTTTTTTTTTTTTTAGAATCCACTCCAGAACAAATTTAGTTTGTTTATTTGTATTTAGAGTTGGAGATTGGAATCATTAAACAAACAAATCAGAGTTGGGGATGAAGTAAGAAAAAATATTGAATTAGCTGCTTATGAGATATATAAGACGGTCCTGGTCCTGGAGGCATGAAATTCGGGCCAAAAATCTCCGAGTGCAGGTCTCCCTCATACCTCAACGGGCACTTTTATTTTTCATGCTCCAGTGGATGAGTGGTCGTCAAAATCGCACACTTTCGTGTAAACACATCTGCCCTACTGAGCTGCTGAGCTCTGCTCGCTACTCACCGATTCATCGTAAGCGATGAGAATTCCAGCGATTTTTTCACATTCTTGCACACTTAAGCAGGGACATTCACGTATAAATTACCACAATTACCGAGATCAAGGAACATGTCAAACCAACATGTATCATACCCTTGGCGAACTTCAAAACAGAAGAGGAGCGAATTTGGGGTTCCTTTACGGAAGATGCATTGCGCAACAAGACTTGTGCAATGCGCATAGTCACACGAATGCTAAGGTCAGAGCAGGAAACCTTAAGCGTATTTTTGGGCGTAAATCGCAACGAAATATAGGGTTAGTTTTTGGCTTATAGACGGCTATTATTATACGATATTATTTTTGAAGAAGACATTTTGGCATCCTGAAGTCATAAACTTTCCATTGGTATCAATAGCTTAAGGGGGGTGTTCGATTATGTGTATGGGGCCAAGTGGATATGAGAGCATGGCACTCATTACACTTACCATGCCAAGTATCGTGGGAAAGAACTTGCGGTTTTGCTAATAGAAGCGATGATGCACATGCAAGGCCATATTCACTAACTGTGCGATTGGGTGTTAACACTAAACGGACCATTTTTTGGTTATATCTTGCAAAGAAGTGATTCGGGAGCTGAAATTTCAGGATGATGATGAGAAAAATGCGGCCCTTTCATTTCTGGGAATATTAAAATTATACTACTTCGGGTAAATCGGGGGGGAGGGGGGGGGAGGGGGTCCCAGAGGCGATCGAACAAGCCACCTTTAATATATGCGTGTCCGAGCAATGGGATCACCTTTAAGGTCCATGGACCCGATCACTAAATTACCTCGTCCCCAGAAGCCCCAGATTCCCGGAAAGGGTCCATTATTTTGGTATCAGAAGAAAGACTATTTTTCTCATTTACCACTGTGAAATCTTAGAGCCAAAGGATTGTTGGTTTGGCATTGTTATGAGCGAAAATGTATGCCCCATTTTGGGCGACCAATATTAATTTACACAGACTCTATGGGGTTAAAAAATCACGTTTTTAGCTCTTCCACATCAAAAGGCATTTAAATCTCGGCGGAAATTTTACAGATGGAGTTTTTGGGAGAAGACCAATCTTTCAGATGAACTACTTATATTTTTAAATCGGGCCATCCCCTTTAAGAAGGAGAACAAAAAAATAACATGTTTATTACACATTCCATTTAACATTATGAAATTTTAGGCTGCAATTACAATACCAAAAGTCATTTCATTGAACGGCAAAGCATCGGTCGCACTGGTAGTAACCGGTTTCTGCTATAAGGTCTACATGTGCCTAGGATGTTATTGAACTTCTTTGGACAGTAGTGTGTCCATCCCAATTTTCCCATATTGTCTTATTCAACAAATTAGGCTGTAAAACAAAGCTTAAAATGTTCGCAGGAACAGGTTTTCCAAAACAGGACCAAAATAGGGGTATATGCAGACAATTTTTTGCACTGCAATCTGTAGGCCCTTGACCAAGCTTTAACCGGTGAGTCGAGATTACCAATAAAAGGCACAAAGCTAGGGGCTGTAAGGGGACTGTTCACAAGTTATAAATCATGTGGTAAATAGGCCTAAGGTACGCATCTTCATAACATACCAATAAAGAACTTGGAAAAAAACGACAGGGGGAATAAATAAATATGACCAGAACTTAATGTATTGGTTAATCATGGTTAATAACATGCACATTGAAGAGCCATGGCCACATTTTGAAAAATAGTGCGCCCTCCAGATTTCAAAATCGATATTTTGGCATGGTTGTAATGGCTTTTTATATACAAAAGCCCGCACCCGAAAATGATTTCAGACCAAATCAGCTTCCGTATGGGTAAAACGACCGAGTTTATAATTTCACTCGCCGGCCCGTTAAATTAGCAGACGACGAAAATGGGGTTTAAACACAAAAAAACACGCACGCCGTATGCATGTTTCCCACGCTATGCACGTTGTTTGATCGGTCTATAACCTTTGTGGTTTTCATTTCAGTTATCAAAAGTTGTGGATTAAAGTTATGGAAACTTCAAGTTGTGCCTACAAATACCGGATGTCTTTAGTCCACATATCAATGTCCTATCTGTTTGGGGTATGGTATTTTTATGTGTAACATATAATCTTCTGTTATGCGCAATGGCTAGACTAATCATTTGAGAGCAATTGAAGAAATTTCCAATATTTTGTGAAATGTTGCCAGTGCTGCTTCATTTACAAATTGAACAATACCCCGTAGTTTATTTTCTACTTCTTCTGCGTATGAGGCAGCAGCTAAATTGTTGTAAGCTTGGGCCAACTGCCTGTTGATTGGTTGGGGTTTGAGAAATCTGTGTCCCCCGGTGGATGAAAGGTAGGGCAACTCATTGAGAATTGTGTCCGCAGTCTGTGATGGAGAACCACATTGGGCAGGCTGCCGATGCCGCGCCCCCATCGGTGCATATTGCTCTTGAAGCGACCGACTCCTGGGCGAATTCGGTTTAAGGTGACCCATGCCTTGCGTGGGAGATTGCTGCCAGGTTGGTGGTAGTTAGTCTTAGGTGTAATAGAGATTGATGGTCTTGGAGTATAAGCAAGACAGTTATTCTGTCTGTAAGATGTTGAATGGGGGGAACTGGAGAGTTTTTAGCAGCCTTGTCGGCAGAAAGGTCGGCGGGAGCACAGTCTCTCGATACGGTTGGTTGTGATTCTTTGACTGTATTATGCAGCAGGTACTTTTTGTCCAGCAGGGCCTTATTAACTAGTTCTGTGGTGTGGGTGTTATAGCCAAAAGTACTGCAGGTGCAATGCCTGAAAGCAATGGTAGGAGTTACGATGAGTAAGACGGAGACAGCCCGTGATGGTTCTCAAGGTCTCGTTGAGTACTGTGGCCAGCTCGATGTGTGAGAGCTGTTGCCAATGCTGGGGCGGAATACATATTCAGCAGTGCTGGTAGACCAGAGCCCCAAGTGCAGTGGTTGCGTTAGGGTCGTTGGGCGGGTACTCCATGAAGATTCCATCAAGGCGGCATATAGGAGGTTATTTCTCGGAGATACCTTAGCGCATACTGACTTGAGGGAAGTGCAGGCCAAGTTCCACTCCCAGTAGGTGTGTAGGATTGAGCAGAGGCGTGAATTGAGGTTGATTTGAAGTGGGAAGAGCCTCTTCGGTGTGAGGTGGAAGTTGCGAAGGCAGTAGCGGGGGTCTGGGCTTCGCTCAGCTCCAGGACTGAGATATGCTGCAAGTAGCGCCATGTCTGTTGTAAGTGTTCTTTCTGACTTCTGTCCAGTTGCTGTCGTTTGGAGGAGGGCAAGATCGTGCGCTGTAAGCCATATTGTCTAGGATGGTTGAGGTAAATCGTGAATACAAGTTGAAACAAGCATGGGAGCCAGACAGATCCTTGTGGTAACCAGTTTCCTCAGTCGAGAGACGATTACTCTGCCCCATCACTGGTCTTGAGAATAGACCTACGGTTTGCAAGCATGTTTACATATGAATTGTACAAGGTGACGATCGGAGATGGTCCTGAGAAAGTGATGTCAGGCCCTGGAACCACACAGTGTCGTAGCTGCCCCTGCAGTAAGGTCCACCAAGATGACGCCTGCCTTACTGGGGCACTTTTCAAAGCTTTCCTCAATATCATTTGTGAGTTTTACAATCTGGTGACAGTGCTCCGGCCACGTCGAAATCATGCTTGATCGTCAGGAAGGATGGGGTCGACGACGGGCTCCAGCCAGTGGCGTAACCAGGCGGGGGGCAGGGGGGGCGGTTGCCCCTTGCCGACTTTGGCCGGGAAAAAAATTGCAAAACTCATGCTAAATCAGACGGTTTTTTAGGTCTCTGACCGGGAACAAATCGGCCCTCCTTTGATCCCCCTGAGAGGTGGAAAATTTCCCAAAACTGGGATATTTACCCCCTCAGAGCGGGTGGTAGGCCCGTTACGCCACTGGATCCAGCCGGGCCAGTATCATAGCGGCGCGGCCGAGCCTTGAAAAGTGCTCGAGTTACCCCTCCCCACCGTACAACAAAAAACACAACCACCTTTATTGAAGGATATAACTATATAAGATTTAGAAAATATGGTTGTGGTTGAATAGTTGGTGGCAGGGATGATTCTATGCGAAAAATGAATTGGGAGCTTGCAAGTTAGCGAAATTATTTTGTTTATATTTTTTTTAGGGTAAAATATTACTTTATTTTTATGGGATCCTTTGTTTATTGATAAGGTTTATACATGCAATAAGGGTTCAGGTTAATCTCAGTGGTGAATGTGAATAAAAAGGAATGCTTTTTCTAGAAAAAAGGTTGATTTTGGGCTTTAAAATTCTAGACCCTTTTTTTTATATATTGTATAAAACAGAAAGAAATCTATAAATATAAATGTCAGAATTTGATAGTATTGCATGATGAATTAAAAATTGTTTTGCTTAAGAAAAGAAATTAAGAAACTTTATATTCTTAAGTTTTAGCTCAAACACGTGATTTTTTGACCACAAAAAAAACACCTGCCACAAAGTTTTTACCAAAACCATCATTTTGTAATTATTATTACTATCTTTTCGAATAGAAGTGGTTGCGTTTGTTGTACCGAGGGGAGGGGTTGTCGACAAGGTTGCCGTCCAAACCGGCTCCACTACATCCCTCAAGGAGTGAAGGAGACACACAGTATTGATAGGGAGATCGTTCCTTAGGGTTGTCGACAGGCTTGTTGTTTGGGGAGTGCGATGATAGTTAGCTCTCCTCCAGATCTTGGGTAAGGACTGGTGGTAAGGCAACTGTGTTTAGAACTCCTGGAGCCAATATAGACATCGTGGGCCACATTGCATCACGGAACTTGCTGGTATTTCTATCAGGCCCTGCGGCCTTTCCCTTCTTAGTTGGGCTGATAGCCGAGGTAAGCTCATTAGTGAGAAGAATGTTGAAAGTGACCAGCCACACCGGGGGCCCAGACGAAGTTTGGTGATCTCTTTTTGAACAGAGCGAGTGTGATCCTTAATTATCAATGTTCTTGAAACGACAATTTGCGAGGAATGATCAGCAATGAGTTGTGGCAGTCACTGGGACATTTCGATGTTTTGGAAATTCTGCCGGTGATGCGGTTTATAGTCTTACGGCCTTCCTGCTGGAGTGGTGAAGTCGATTCCTTGGACCGGCTCCCTACCAGCGCTCACGGCATTTCCTGCCAGATCTGAAGCCTTGGATGAAACTTCTTCCCAGGGGTTAGAAAATTAGGAAATAATTGTAAAGAGTAGTAGTATCACATTCCTCATCCCAGATGGGATAGAAACGCGACGGCAGGCCACGTGGGATGGTCTTCTTTTGCTATATTAATAGAGAGTTGACACAGTGCTGTGTCAGAATTGTCCAGATTGGAGGAGATTGGGCTGTCGGGGGGTTGGGCCCTTCTGAATCCACCAGGTTCTTGAATGGTCCCAGTCTGCCTTGCGGAAAGTTCCACCTTTTCACTGGGCTTGGTGGTACAGGCTTAGCAAGGCTCTCCTGAGCGATCAGTTAGTTTATTTGGATAAAGATTATATTGTCCATTTTATTTTCTGTTATCTACGCAAGTAATTAAACTCATTCTGATACGTGGTTGAAGCTGACCAATATGGGCAATGTACAGCATAACTACTACCTTCACTGAAGTGAGAGTTAATGGTAGTAGATGGTTATACATGTTCCTTAATAGAATGCCTTAGATGAGGCTCCACATCTAACATCTCATGCTTAATATGTTCACTACCCTATTATATGTTACTCTATATGAAATTATGAGCTATGGTGATATCAGACCAAATGCATCTATAGCCAAACAATAGTACTTGCACACAAAAACACTACTATTCGGCATTAGGTTCAGCACGAGGTCAGTGGTGTAACATAGGGGAGCAACTGCCCCCCCGCCTTTTGGGGAATCTGTCCCCCTGCAAAAATAGTGGATTTTCTGCCACGTGCCATTTACAGTGAAAAACAACATAGGCATATATACTATATTAACAAATTTTATATATTTTTTAATTTTTTTATTTTTTTTCTCCCCCTTTGTCCCCCTGAAAAAAAGCTGGTTACGCCACTGACAGGGGACAAACAGCCCAATCATCCCACAGCTTGAGAAGGCCCGTTATACACGAATCCTCCGGGGGGAAGCCTCGAAGAAGGACACCCTTTCTACGGTCGCCCGCCGAAAGGTAAGGGGGGGAAGTGAAAGGCAAAAAAAAACAAAATTATCCGTTTCAGTACACCCACACACGCCGCATACTGCTTAACGAACGAAATAATAAGCCCATAATCATGATAAAAGAATTAAAAGCCTACCTTTTTTTGCATTGTTAACAAATGCACCGTTATTCCATGGATTCTAGAAGGATGATGTCAGGGACTGGCTACTCTAAATTGGAATTCCAGGGCAAGTGTCTTACTGTTGTGTAAAAATTGAAGGTTATCTCGCCCCCTTTGCGTGACTGAGAAAGGAACGCTGATGGTGTAGGAATACGTGTTAAAAAGTTGGTGGTGTAATAACAGCCGCGTGAAAAAAAGCATTTTTCGTAAAATTCAAACATCCAGACAAACATAAAAGTAAGTAACAATAGAATGTTGCTATATTTGCGGGTACGTGAAACTTGAAGAGTTCCCAAAGACGGACACGATAGTATTGCTGAAAACGTGACATCTTCCGATGCGTGTTGTTGGTGTTTAGAAAGGACACTTCCGTGCACATGTGATCGATTCGGGGATCTGGGAACAAAATTAGTCTCGTTTGTGCATGGAATGGACTACGCCTGGACTACAGTACACGTTGAAAAATCGATCCGGCGAGTTTGATTTCCAATGTGGTATTTAGACTGAAATGGATACGATGATTGTTCATTGTGCCATCTAGCGAGTGAATTCGACACGCAAGTTGTTTCCATTTTTGAACTTTTATCGCTATTTGTGCAGCCAAGAAAGGACATTTTCCTGAGCCGCCCCTGATGATATACAAATGGAGAACAGTGAAATAGTGTTGGTTTTGCCGTCAGAAAAAAACACTGATCAAAATTTATCGCTTTTGTGTGTGGTTGGTAACATTACAAACGTTAAACCGGTGATAACGAGAAAGCAACAAAGATGCCCCCCAGTCATGGCGTATGGTGAGTGCGTTTGCCCACGGCGTAGGGGCGATAATTAGTCGCCGTCGGATTCGTGTATAGCCAGGACTATCTGATTTTGAGGGGGTGTACAGTTTTCCCAAATGTTGTGCGGAACCTTACATGTGTTCTTTAGTGCCCAAACATGACATAGTATCAAAATCAATTAATTGCTACAGTTCCATTATATTTTTTCTGTCCCAAACTTGGCTTTTTGGTTGCTTTTAACAGTTGCTTTAGTGAAATGGACCTTTGTGATTTGTTTTTTTTTTTTTTTGGGGGGGGGGGGTACAGTACCCCCAAAATAAGTCCTCTTTTTCTCTCTTTCTTGCAAATATACCAGCGTTTGTTTACTACAGCCATATATGTAACCTAACATTTTATCAAGGCTTTGATTATTTATTCAATTTGTTGGTCCACCCTCTCTGGACACCGATCAAAGTTCAGTCCTCGCTCCGTGGCCACCAAACATTCGGCGTTCGACACGCGCTTCGGCGCGGTTGGGTTCGGTGGTGGATAATAAAAATGCGAGGCGTCTTTGGACAAAGACTATGTAAGCCTAAATTCCATCCCATATCGGTGTTGGTCAGAAAAGGATTTTCATCTCACTTTTAAGCACCTGTTTGAAAATGAGATGTTTCATATCAAATCTACACATTCAAGTCAACATTGTGAGCTGCACTTCTTCTTAAAATGTGCTTAGAATGTATGGACAAAAAAAGCGGTATCAACAGCCAACTTGTCAAGGGCGGTGGTTTAATAGATTGCGGGACAAAATATATACCACACAGTGACCCTTGCAAAAGGGAAAATTCAAGTTAAAAGGGAGAAATTTCTAGGAATACTAACAAATTGCAGTTAGAGATTTAGCAGTAGGAAGATTTTACTGTGAAATATGTTAAAGTTAAATTATGACCTCAGGTACACACATCGAGTTATATCCCTCATGGGCCAAGGGGCTGTTCGCATTGAAGAAAGGGACATTTTGTGTGTCGTCCCCATGCCATGTTAGAAGTTCATTGACTATGGAGTGTAGTTGGTAGAGGGATATAACAAATGTTCTTCCGCCTGTGCAGACATCCATAATCCATATGAAATCCAACTTCATGATCACATTAGGCCCTAAACAACATGTGGGTGGGAGGAGGGGACTATATAATGGGCTCCGTCCGTCTTGTCCGTGTGTCCGCCGTATGTATGTCCGTATATCCGTGACAAAAAATGTTAACCCTGGAACATTTGGGCTATCTTTTTTTCGGACTGAGTTTAGAGTAGCAGAACTTTGGGTATATTGAAGGAGGGGAAACCCCCTTACTAACCATGGTAATTCATCCCCCAGGGGTTTTCCCCTGATCGTAAGGGGGTGGTGGGGAAAAGGTTCAAGGGGAAAAAGGTCAATACGGCACAGAAAAATGTCAATATTTGGCGTAGTGGTACGATTTATCTGGAAGTTCCATAAGGGCTACGATGAGTAACCTGGTGCAAAAGAAGCGGGGTGTGAGTCTCGACCTGATTAGATTTGGGCGTAAAATGCTAATTAAGTATCTAATTTGCATGTTCATGTAAGAAAAGATTTTTCCGACAAGGTTCTGGAGTTTTGTAAGGACTATGGATGATGTAAATTGGTGGAGGAAAAGTGTTGAAGAGTTCTCGAACCTGATTGGGGCGTGTTTTTTTTTTTGGGGGTTTTCTTTTGGTAAATTCATATGCAAATATGCACATGCATTTCTTTGCCATTGAAAGTGTGTTGTGATATAGGTGGCTCAGGTATCAAATGAGCTATTAAATCTTGCATAATTGCTGTATTGCTAAAACGATACATCGGATATACAAAATCCTTCGTGCTGTGTGAAGACCACTCTACCATACATCTTGTGGAATCTTAATTGGGTCAAGGGCTTGGGGGCCAATTAAAGGGGATGGGTTATTTCTTGATGAAATTTGCTCTAATTAAATTATGAACAAATGCTGTATCGATGAAACGGTAAATTTGGTTGGCAAGGGTTGTGGGAGGTAGGGTCGGGTGGAGGGGAGGGAGGGGTGCGGGTGGGGTGCGGGAAGGGAGTGGTGGGGATGGGTGGGGTTGTAGGGAGATGGGTGGGGTGTAGGGGGGAGGGGAGGGTGGGGTGTCGGGGAGGGGGGATTGGTGTGGGGGGGTCATATGTACACATACATTGTAGTTGCATTAATCGCATGTTAGTGATCGCGATATTCGGCGGAGACATATTTTACGCATTGCTAAATCGAGTTCACCTGTTTGTTTAATTGGATATTCTGAGTGTAAGTTTTTATATACCTTGTCCAGTGTTATGTATGGCTTTTGATATAAATATGGGTACCGGATATAATTTTAACACACCAACAATCAAAAATGTGCATGATGAGGATAGTACTGATTTGAATAGGTCACCTTGATTAAAAACTCCCAAAAGACAACTCATCCTTTGGTTCTCTCAGAATGCACATTCAGGAGGCCTTGAGACTTTTTGTTGGGGGGGGTCACGAGAAACTACCCTGCCTACAAGTGTGTTGTGTGTTGTTGTTTTAAATTTTGGCCTAATTTTATGTGCCAAGCAGAAACTCAGTTTTTCAAAAGTGACTTGTCATACTTCTGAAGTTTGCCATTATAGTGCATTCAAATTTGGCAAACAAACAATTTGTTTCTCTGACTTTCA